>JALLPE010000088.1:0-25462 GCA_036940025.1 Conticribra weissflogii
TGCCTAAAGGTTTCTTGAGGGCTTGGTTTTTGATCTAGTTGGTTTTGATGAATTGAAAGTGTTTTTTGAAAAGAGAAATGCTAGGAACTCCAGGGGAAGAGGGTGCAAATCCATCAATATAATAATTGTTGAGTTTCATCAATTCTGGGTGATAGCATGAATCAGTAGTGGTACATACTTTTGTATGCTTTTCAGCAACTTTGTAGCAAATGATGGATATCTTGTATTTGTAGGCAAGACATGGGAGGTGCTTTGATATATTTAGGTAATGGCGGGGGGGCAAGGAAAATACATTGAATCTCTTTGTTTTGCATCATAGATTTCATTCCATACAAAAAGTTCTAGGCTGAATGCAATGTCATTGGGATGTTCCTGAAAATTTTCAAAATCAAAATGAGGGTTTTAATGCATTGATTTGGCATTTTCTTCACAACAAAGCAAAGGCTCATCTTCAATTCCATTCCTCTTTACAAATAAGTGATAGTTGTTTGGCACCATTTTCAAAAATTCTTCTGCATATCAAGAACAAATTCCTAGGATGAATCCATGTCAAGAATGTTGACTTTTTATTTTCATTTTGAGAAATTGCAAGCTTCAATTAATGCCAGCATCTATGACTTCCATTTGGGCCAATATTCAGAACACAGAAAAAAGGTAGGTATATGATCTCATATGATTTTTTTGTTCATATACCACTCATACACCACATTTCCAAACATACCAGTTTACATACCAAACTTATCAATTTTATTCATTTTTGTGAGGTTCATATACTGTTTATATACCAGAACAGTCATATATAGACCACATACCAAATATTCTGACACATACCTGATGTATAATGTTTTGAGAAAAACCTTTTTTCTTTTTTCTGTGGAAAGATGTTTTCTTGGAGATTTTAGTTATATTTATTGGATATCTCAAGATATACTGTCAAAATGGTCATCAATAAGGAATGCATATGTATGAAGTATGCAAATTATACATGTAAAAATTATATTGTCATATATACACAATACTTATACAATGAAGTTATTCATGGAAAATTAAGTAAGTTATACATCTGTTATATACATGTACATTGTAGGCATTGTTGGTTGAGTGTCCACAATAGATTTCTAAGGTAGTCTTCATGAAATTTTCATATTAAATTAAGATATTCAAAATCCAAAAAAATGTACATAGGAATAGTATGTTATTTATTTTTTACATTTCCATCCAATATTGCATTTTAATCACTCATCTTCAAATAATTACCCCTACCATACCTTTTTTCTTCATATTTATGCTTAATGAATATGCTGATTCTGATTGATATTTCTAGTGGACCTCTTGTTTTGTCCACATTTGCATTCTTTAATATCACGCTATGTGTCCCTGTATGATGGGGTACACAAGTTGAAACCCCCCATGTAAAGAGTTTGGGTGGCCATGCTTGGTTTGATGTATGCCAACAGTTTCTTTAATGTTTCCAGCATACCAGAAAAGGCCCCTGATTATTCAATACCCCCAGTGATGTCTCCCCTTGCAATGTCTGGTAATGACAACTCCCCCCATCAACATTGCCATTACATGGAGACAACCCCGCAATGTTGTTGTCCAATGGTGTAACACCTCCCCCCAAGATGTCTCCCCCTGCAACACTTCCCCCCATTAAATCTCCCCCTGCAATGGGAGACATTACCATCTCACTTATCATTGTTTCCCATTGCCCTCATGATATCTTACATCAATGTGTTCCTCACTAATGCCCCCCAAACAAAAATCTCCCTCCAACATCTCCTGACTGGATGAGGCAGAGGAATTATCCAACACAGTGTTGATGGTAGATGAATCAAGTTTTACAGAGTCAGAGGCAGGGGAATTCATACTTGAAAATCTTGTTCTTTGAGTTGTGGAAGACAGAACTTGCACATGCATGGTGGGCAATGGTGCTTGAATAAGTACACCTAGAGAATGCAGCAGCTGCAACTCCATTACTGATGTGAACTGTTAGATGAGCCAGAGAGAATCTTCACTCCTAGCCAATTATAGCATGCAAGGAAATCTTTCAAGATTTGAAAACCTCAAGTTCAACCAATAAGTTGACTCTCTGGGCAAACCCTTTTTCTACTATTTTGTTTTCCACCAATAAAAAATTGTTCACCATGATGTGGCATAGCCATTTAGATACAACCAAATCAGCCCAGTTCTCAACAGCAATTACTCCCTCAATATTCCCAAGACACTTCAACTTCTTCTTTCAAGTGTGCTTGTCAATCCTCAAGATAAATCATATGCAAGACTTTCCACAAAGACAGTCCTCAATTGATAATTTTGAATAATCAAAACTGAGTTTCTATTGTGTGCAAAAACATTTTTTGGTTTTTCTCAAAAATTACTTTATCAGATTCATCCATCTGTCTGGCAGCGATGGAGAAAATGCAAAAAATACAACCAGTTTTTGTATTTTGCTGTCTTACATTTTCATGACTCATTAGAACTGATTCATTTGGCAGAAATCTTTTCAAATTCATAAATCAATGAAAGGAATAAACATATCAATATGCACAAAGGTATGCTGCAGTTCACAATAAAGTATATAGTATATTAAGGTTATTAGAGTGTAAGCAACAACTCTATAACAATTGGAAAAACCCAATGTGTTCAAACAATCACTACATAGTATTTACAATCCTGTTGAGTACCCCAAAATTCATTGCTCTAACCCAATTCAGTTCAACAAGAAAAACCACTAACTTGAAGCAGTTGAAAATTAATTTTAAAAATTTTAAAAATGCATTATTTTGATGTTTGAGTTATATATATGTACATTAAATGGGTTTCCAAAAAATACCAAATTTTTTCAGTTTTAGTTTTGTATATGATTTGGTACATGGTTTTTAAATTTTAATTTGGTATAGAATTTGGTATAGAATTTGGTACAGAATTTGGAATAGGATTTGGAAGAGGATTTGGTATAGCATTGGGTACAAGATTTGGTATAATATTTGGTATAATATTTGATATAAGATTTGGTATAAGATTTGGTATAAGATTTGGTATAGGCTCAATATACAAATATGACCCAAAAAATTTGACTGTGAATAAAACATCCAATCAGATTTTTCTTATTCTGGTATATGTGCATTGTGTGAAAAAATGGTACATTGCCAGTTATGAGACTTTTTTCAGTTTACCACTGGTATGTTTATTACCAGAGGCTATAAGATATGAATATTTTTGACTGGTATATGGACATTATGCAAGCGTAAAGTACATATATAATAACCATTTTTGTTATGTTGCTTCTTGAGGAGCCCTGGTCTTACTGTCCTTTGCTATTACTGGTGTAGTAACAGAGATCAATTATTGCTTGTAGAACTAGACTATTTCCAGGGTGGTACACAGGTCTTACCTGGAATGATGGAGATTTTTGTCTGCAGAGTGCAAAAATCCTTACCTTTCTGGAAAAAAGAACATAGACAAATTATCCACAGGGGTATTTACTTTGCCTTAACTCCAGTTGATTCCACACTTTCTTATCCTTGGGTATCCATGTGACAAATTTTGCCAAAGGTTAAAACGAATATGAAGTTGTACACATTTTTTGAGGTCTTTGGTCTTGACAATATAACAAGCAGGGCAACAGAGAGTAGCAAGAAACCAGTGCTGTAAGGCATCCATATGTTTTGAAATCTAGGTTGCATTTTATTTCTTTTGGTAAGACCCAAGCCAGAGAAAATTGATGTAATATGATAAAACCTGTTTATATTCTTTTGAAAACAGTGAGATCAAATACAACTATTCAGTAAAATAAAGCTAATTAAAACCATTCAACCCCTTCAATATCACTCTTGATCTCTATTTAGTCATAAATAACTACACTACTATCCTTTTGTTTCCTTTAAAAATGTACAATTTCACTAATCATGGTAAGACAATGCAATATTTCCCTAATTCAATAGCTGTTTTTCATTTGAGACTTCATCCTCAATCTCTTTCTATTAGGCCTAGATTTCAAAACTGTTATTATTAATCTTGCACATCTCCATATAAATGAAGTGAATATGAGCAATAAGCAGATGTTTCCTCTTCCAAGGATCTAAACCTACCCAGGAAATCCCCCCATACTTGGCCTCAATGCATTGCTCAAGGACAGGATGTCCTTGTATGTGGATTTTTTGCATGCTCCCACTTTTCAATCCACACTGAAAAGTGTCTAGTACATTTTGGGGGGGGCTTCAAATTTATCACATCAAAATTTGTAAAACTACAGGGATCAAGTTTAAATGTTCCAAAAAGTTCATTGTCCCAAAGCAAAGGCTTCTCAGTGACTGTGACACCCAGCAATGGCTACCTGATTTTTAGAATCTCAGTTTGGATATTTCACCTACCTGCTGAAATCAAATTTTTCATCTCCTTCTAAAATCATTTTGACATTGCAAATACCAATAATGATAGTAATGGCATGATACGAAAACTTTCCCATATTAAAGCATCATCTGGGCTTGATAAAATGTGTTTGCCACTGATATGTTGGAACTTTCTGATTGTTTGCCATGACCCATGTATAAGCTCCATAACTTTTACCTCATGTAGAGTTGAACTCTTCTGAAAAATGGCAAAAGTAAGTAAATTGTGTATGAAAAAACCAAAACAAGAATTTACCAAATTGTTTCCAAAAGACAAAGATCAGCTTTACCTCATTTTGATGTTTGCTTGGTAAATATCATCATTAAGAATGACCAATTTAACATCAGCCATTTCACTGATATTTTGTCTTGGAATTATTGCTGTTCTTCAAGCACTTGAATATTTCAGGATATGGAGAAGTTTACATCCAACATGTGAGTAATTGTGGAGTATCTTGCTTTGGCAACTTTCAATTGTGCAAGGGTTTGTTCATTCATAGTGATGCCCATGGTATCATCAACAAGGATACCATAAGATAAGTCTTTGAGCTCAGAAGCTTGTATGGAACTGACAATGTAATGACATCATCATGACACAACAAAATTAGTTTGTTGTGAAATTCACAAAAAGTGTGATGTCCAACAATATTTTCATTTTGTCATATTTGAGTCATGTGATAAAGGTGTGTTGTATGCCCACAACACATGACTGCTGTTCTCTCTTTTCATTTTTATGCAACAAAGAAAAATTCCTACCACAACCACTGCTATTCCCTCAGGGCAGTGGAGGTGCTACAAAAAACTGCTACCACTGCAGTGATGGCAACAGGCTCAGCCATCCATCATGACAGCTATTTATTACATGACCAGCCATTCTGGCAGGTTGGGCTGCACCTACGGGTGTTCCCTCCAAAGCATCAATGCCATTTTTTTGTTTGTTGCCAGTGGTGGGAAGGTGGCTATTAAGCCAGTAACACTTGCCATGGTACAGCACAGTTAGTGATGAAATAAAAAAGTATTTCTAATTAAATATTTTAGCTTCAGAATTATTATTTATTTTCATTTTATCTTTTCAACTTAAAGCATGACATAGTAATGTAGATCAAAATAAATCCTTGATGGAATAACATGGTCATTCAAAATAGTTGATGTCATGGTCAACTATAAACTACTATAATTAATTTTACTCCTTGGGAATAAACAGGAGGGATAAATAAAGTACTTGAGTAATATTTTTATTGAATGATTATATTATTTAAGTGATATTGAGTAGTTACATTTTTTCAATTCATTTTCAAGTGTTTTTTGATGTTTTTTAGCAAGTTGAATAATGGTGCATTTTGAAAATGTCACAGTGATATTGTTATTAAAAATTGCTTAAGTAAATCCCCTGCAATGTGACCCATGATGGATGCTCATGGCATGTAATGATGCACAATGACATGGTGACAAAGATGTAACACACTTTTTAAATTTATTGTAACAAACTGCATTTCCAACGTAGATCAGAAGCATCAAGAGTAGCATTGTTTTCTTTGTCTGTCTGTTTTCTCCACTCTCTCTGTGAGAGGACTCACAGTTGATTGGGTTCTCAATATTGAATTGCTTCACTGCATAGGAAGAATAATGATATCAATATCATAGGAGTCTTCATCTCTCTTGATTAATTAGTCTTTAGAATAAAGTGTGGTACAGGCGTTTTTAATCTTCATCACAGCTGCCTTGGTTGTGCAATATCTTGGAGGACCTGTATCAGCAAGATGAATACAAATGACAGGATGATTTCCTTATCAATCAAAAAGAAGTAGTTTAAAAAATTATTTGCAAGCATAATAGGCCACTTCTTGACATACTCCCCTTCCTGGTTCATGACACCAGCCAATGTCCAAGGATGAAATATTTCAAAAAATTTTGAGTTTATAAAAATATTTAGAGAATATCAACCTAATTTCATGTGGAGCCAGGTGCCAGCAGGTATAATAAGATTATGACATATTGTCATGTTGCAGTTCTTTGATCATACCACAATACAGTGTATGAACACACATAGACCACAGAACAAACCTTCTGGGACTATATTTATCATATCCATTTTTACTAATGAGATCCTACACATACCATATGGGAAATAAGATGCAAAGGATCAGCAGCCAACTGCACTATACACCTACAAGGTTTTTACAGTGTACACCTGAGAGTGGATCTTTCTTCACCAGGAATAATATTGCTATTGCAAAAGAGCAAGAGGGAATCCTCTTTGATAGCACAAACAGTATCTATTAGTAATTTTATACTAACTCTTATAATAACAACTTTCAACAATTTAACAAGTCTGCATGAGTATTTACCAAGTAGAACTTCTAGCTTTCAACAGCAAGAATCATTTCAATTGAAGACTCAGGGCAAAAAAGGTGTTGGGAAGAGTGGCTTGAGCCAAAGAAGACAGAGAATTGTAATAATTCCATATTCTGTGGGACATTTATGGGCTTCACAAATCTGAGGTGCTTGGAAGCACAATACAACTTGAAAATGGTCTTAAATATGGTATGCAAATGTATCACTCATAGGTAATATATTTCATTATGAAATTATGTTAGTGCTATGTCCAATGATAATACACAAAATAACAACTCACAATACTAGTAGACTCTATGATGCCACATAAGAATAAGAGAAGAGAGCCAACATTTTCCACTTTGTGAATGACTAAGACCTTTGAAAACTTTGTCTCAATTGCTTCCATTCAGTTTTATCATTTTCTGCTTGATCACAGATCACAGATCACAGATCACAGATCACATATTGCCAAGTTGTAGGGATTGAACAAGAATTTCATTTGACGCAAGGTAGCAACCACCCAAAACTCCCCCTAAGACATGAACACTGTGAAATCAACAGCATCAAGAAGAGCTTAGGCAAGTGTTGTCATAATCTCAATCATTGTCTATCTCTCAATTGTAGCCTCATCACCATGATGTGTATCACCAAAAATAGTTGCATCACTACAAGCAAAATTCTTGAGGATTTCATCAATGTGGTAAATATATGTAAAGCAAAGGTCCAGCAAGGAGAGCTTGTGTAGCTGAATGCAGCATACCTGCTTCCCTTGTCATTTACTGAAACTCATTGTACTTTGCATCAGAGAGCAGTGAGTTACTGTGATTAAAAATGGCATTGGAATGGTATTTTCTTTGCATAATTGGGATTTGGACAGGTTCTTGATGGCTTTTTCTGAATAAATCTAAGCTCTTTATTGTTGAAAAACTACTAGCATTAATGGATGTACTTGATGAGGGTATTTCAGTTGAAAATATTGTTTTCAGCTCTTATGACAGATTTTTTCTCTTTTGGGGGGGATTTGTAAAAGCTCTCTGTTGCCTATTCAATGTTTAGACCTAAAAATTTGTCAACAATGAAATGACAAAAGTATATAATTAAAAGACATGACGTGAGAGGTGCAAACTATACAATATATTTACCATATCTATCCACATCTGAATTTTGCTCATTTTCCTCTCATATATATCAATGTACCATCTCTTGTAGAAAGGTGGAGTGACACTCAGTATGATGATTTTGATGTATTTGAAAACATGTAATAGAGAACTGTGACTGTGTGATGCCAGAAAATGGGCAACTGATGTCACCCTAGCTTACCCTTTTGAATAACAATCTAATTAAAGATAGAAAATTTCTAGATGAGTTAAGAAGGTTGATGCCTGCAGTCACTTGAATGTAATCTGCAAGAAAAAACTCTGAAGATGAGTGGGAAGATATCATAGCCTCCATGGATATGACAAATAGTAAAAGTGAAAAGTCAGTGAATACTTTCACAAAAAGTGGACTGCCATATATAAAGACAAGGTACGTGATATAATGAATGAAACAACTGGCTTCATGCACCAATATGATATCAAGTAGCAATATGACAATTGAAATGGAATTGAAACAGCATGCTCCACATTAATTTTCCCTCAAAACCTTGCATAAAAGAGCTAAGGCAGACAACTTGTGATGGCACAAAATAAGCAAGTCAGGTCAATGAAAAGTTCGCCCAAGTTCACAGTGTGATTCAAATATTGGAGAGGTTGTATGGTATCACTTTCTTCAATTTCATCCAAAATCCAGACATCCTATCTCAAAACTACATACCCCAAATTTCAATGTGAGAAATGCCCAAAAATGTGAAGAAAGCTTTGATTATGGACAAGTTTGGTATTAAAGTATGTGTACAATGACCATAATTAAAGAAACCTGTGTGTTCATGGATCAACAAATGTTTGCAGATTTATCTACCTCATTTGGAAATAACAATGGCACAAAGTTGAACCTCTCTTAATGAACTTGGATATTTAACAAAACAGTCACATGACTTGGCTTGTCATTGGCAGACATGTCCATGTTTCCAAGAAACTTGACACTCATGCTAATTTAATGTAGGCTATTTTGGCTAGGATCATCTTGGTGATTTCATATAACAAAACTATGAGATACTTGCAACTGACATCAAGAACACTACTTATATACTGGCTTGAGGGCCCTTTATGAACTACCGAAATATTGGGGAAAGCAGTGATACCACTTAATAGATATTCTTCATGGTTTGGGATTTTGGTTAACCATACAGAATAATGATGTCTATATATGCCATTCACATATATAAATGAGTTCCTACCAGACCATGACTACATGACTTACCAAACAGACAAACTCATCTGAATGCACAGAGTATCTTAGGTCAAATTATTCTTGCTTATAAATTTTCAAGACCTATTCCATCCAGTTGCCTCAGCTCTAACTATTCTAAAGAGACTATTTATTGGAGGGACAACTGGTTTGCGATCTCTAAATCTTAGACAAAACAGGCAATTGTGAAGGTTATGGTGATTCTAGAGGAAGTCTATGTAGGTTCAACACAATGATGAAGTCTGAGAAATGACAATGATGGAGTCTCTCCTTTGTTGGATGATGAATATCACCATGCATGTCAACATTTCAATTGTATTCTTCATTGGCCATGAAAATTTGATATGCAGACATCATTTTGTTTTGTCAAGTCTCAACAATGTCAACACAGTCCCCTGGAAAAATCAGCTCAACATTTACTATAGGTTTTCAATTATCTCCACAAAGTGTTGGGTACTTGTCATGTCACTGGAAAATTTTTTCATAGTTCATTAACATGTTTGTGATTGGCCAACACTTTTCTTTAACTCAAATTAGTTGATAATTGTCTTTCACATCGCTTTGAAAATCTGAGGACACATTTGAGTATGTAGGACATAGTCAGAACATTTCTACAAATTTTCTGGTACATTTCATTGAAAATGTCCATGGACACAAAGTCAATTCTCATGTGTCCATAGAGATAGAGGACATAATTTTTATACTCTAACAAAACAAAGAAAAATGTTGAAAAATTAATGAAAATTAGATTCATCTAAAATTGCAATAAGATGGTCTCCAAATGGAAAGTTTTTATCATATGGGTACCCCCTAGCTAGTAACTTCAATAGAAACATTTTCAGTTTAGCCTATAATAATTCAACAAATCAGATTACTGGCAAACTATTGTAAATACTTGTGTTCAAGAAAAACTATTAAGAAACTAAATCTGTTGGGAGTGTAATTAAGCCGTTCTGATGAAATTATTCATATTCAGCAAAAAATGCTACATTTTGACATGTCATTTATGTGACTTACTAATGTAACATATTCAATTGTTGGTGGCAAAAAATTATTAAAAAATTGTCACCACTGTATTTCATGTCTTTTGCATATTATTATGACAATGTGATTGTTGGCATAATGTAATGTGTATAATATTTTTGACATTGTGTGAACATTGTCATCCACAATGATAGCAGATGAAATTACTTTTGGCAGAGACAAACAAATTAAAAATAAATTAGGTGGATCAAACAATTGAAAAATACCAACTCAATTAATTCCAGTTGTTTTGTGATTCTTAAACATTGGCATTTATTGTATTATATTATCAATTAAATGAAAAAATAGTAGCAAGAAACAAAATGAGTATAAAACTGGCAACATATGTAAGAAAACTTTTTCATCAATATGAACAAAACAGTTGATGAAAAGTTGTCCCCCCATTTACAATTTCCCAAAGGAAAATTTTTCAGTTGAGTTAAGGAGGAATATAGGTTGCAATTAAGAATTTTTTAATTTGATTTTCTAAGCAAATATTAATGAATATAGAATAGTTTAATAATGACAAATGAAATTGGAAGAAATGAGATGGGATAAAAAATTCCATGCATCATTTTGTAGTTAACTCAAGGTAACATGGAGTATCCTCATGTCCAAAGGAGACATGTCTAACATTGTATTAACAAATTTGAACCTACAAGAATGGAATATTATTAAAACTTCATTAAATTTTCATCATCATATTAAAAAACAACAAAAATGTAATACTTAAATCTCTCACAAACTGCTTTTATTTAACCATGGTCAGTGTGCATCTGGACATTGTACTCTGCCATCATGGATCAAAGATTATGGGTTTACTCCAATTTAATTTTATGAGTTTTGAGGTGGTGAAAAACGAAATAAATGAACAGTCTGTGAAATTATAGGGATATAAGGGGGAGTGGAGGAGAGATGCATTGTGATCCATTCATTGCATTGAAATGAATATCTTTCCTTTTTTTGTTTTGGAATTAATTAAGGTGTTGAATTTCTGAAAGAAAGAATTTCACATTGTTTATTCCCACAGAGGAATGAATTTTATCTTCCAAAGATTCAGTCAAAAGATTTGATTGATTTGTATAATTTTTTGAGCTTACAGGTGGAACTGAGGACATGTGATTGAATGCAAGACCATGATGTAGGCACATGACTGAGATGGAACAACTTCAAAAATAATCCACTATTGTAATATAGCACTGAGATTTTAGGCCATGTCCCCATCCCAAGGACATTTTGGGTCCAAGACATTTTTAATCAAGTACCTCTATTGTAAACATTTTGGTTTGATAATAATCTCTGCTTCAAAATCATTTGTATTTAATTCATCCATTGACTCTTTCATAAGTTTCCTCTCATGTGTTGACTTGTCAAAAATCAGATTGTTAGCTTTGTTGAAAAGAACTCAACACATCTCAATTTAGGCTTTGAAGCTGTAATGTCACTCTCATGGTGTATTTCTGCAGCTCTTTTGGTGGATTTACTGGGTGTTGTTGGTTCATTAGATGGACTGGTATCTGAATCATCAGAAGAAGCATTGTCAGTCTTGTTTGACATGGTTTGGCAAGGTTTGTGACAAGCAAATCCAGGGTTGTTTGAGAGGATTACTGTTAGTCAAGAAGGTAATAAGCTGGAATAAGACCTTACCCTCGATCAAATGGGACAATGAAAAGTACTAAAAGTAACGAAATCTTAGTTGCCATAGTGTTTTTATTGCATATGAAAACTGGGGGGGCATTTTTTTAGCATGTTGTGGTGGGCGATTGGTGAGCGATGATTACGTCATGCTTACGTCTTTCCGCACCGTAACGGATAACTTGAGGATGACGTAAAGGATACGATTCTAAAAATCTCTCAGAATTTAGGAATTAGTATTAGATGATACACATCTTGGTTGATGCTCCAAGATGTTTTCAACAAAAAATATTTGATACGTCTCACATTAAAAAAATAGCAACCAATTATTGACATAAAAGGCAATGGCACCTTCCGCTGCAATTTTCAACGGGACAGCTCGGGCAATCCCTGCTCTGATCCGTAGTTCGTTTGCCAGCAGTTGTGATATAAGGAAATATTTTATTGGACCCAAGATCATAGCGTCGGTATCTCCTGCTCAACAGCATTTTGCTCCTTCCGTCCGCCTGTATGCATCGTCTTCTCCTGCTTTGAAGAAAGCATGGGATCCCAGTTTGGATAAATACAAGTACTGGAATCGAGAAGAATCAAAGAAGGGGACTGTAAGAATGTTTGAATAATCTGCCGCAAGTATGACAATTGATGAAGCCGAATCGTTTCTCATTTTACGTCCACTACTATATTATTTTTTGTTAAAAGGCGTCCTTGGTTCTCGATATGTCACCCGATAGCGTCCAAAAGGAAGCTCGTATCATCTGTCTCGCATCACTTGATGACGCAGCTAATGCGCCCCTCACCCAAAACACCAATTTACCATTTGGCTCACGTCTTCTCCACATTGGCACTACCCCAACAGATTTCCCTGACAGTCTCGTCGATGAGTGCCCGAATGTCCTTTTCGTGAGTCCATCCTGTCCCCATGCGCGCCTCCAACTCCCTCAAATTCTTCACAAATTTCCCAGCATTGAGTGGATCCATGTGCGATCTGCCGGCATCGACTTTTTGGAATCTGACGAACTGCCTGCAGTTACGAAGAAAGGGATAGTTATGACTAATGCGAAAGGGCAATTTTCGAGTAGCTTGGCCGAATATGTCATGATGGCTTGCTCGTATTTCGCGAAGGATATTCCTAGGTTGTTGAAGCAGAAGGGAGCCAAAGTATGGCATGATTTTGATATTGAGGAATTGAGGGGGAAGACCATGGGCATTGTCGGTTATGGTGATATTGGACGTGCAACCGCTAAGTTGGCGAGGTGAGCTTGATCAATCATGAGCCGCTTCTATCATTGGCATTAATGCTCGAGTCTAAGTGTGTTGTTACCATGGTGCTGGTAAGCGTGTATGGAATGAGAGTCGTGGCCCTCCGTCGCAACCCGAAAAAATCGGAGTTTGATCCTATTTGCGATGAGGTTTATGGAACAGGAAAAGACAGCCTTCAAACCCTCATGTCCATTTCAGATTATGTAGTCTGCTCAGCTCCGTCCACTATAGAGACAAGGGGTATGGTGAATGCAGATGCCTTTAAGGCATCCAAGCCAAACCAAGTCTTCATTAACATGGGAAGAGGACCTGTAGGTAAGTCAAAGTATCATGGGACCAACTTCCATTATTTTCGATTCCAATCTCATCAATCACGACCTATATGCCTGTGTGATGTTTAGTTGACGAGGAAGCATTGATTGAATCTCTTCAAAATGGCACTCTTAAAGGGGCCGCACTTGATGTATTTTCAACGGAACCGTTGCCCGACGACAATCCGCTTTGGGGTATGGAAAATGTCCTCATCAGTCCTCACAACATGGACAAAACAGCAACTTTCATGCACGAGGCCACGGAGTTTTTCGTCAACGAAAATCTTCCTCGTTTCATCTTGGGCGATTATCTACTCAACCCTGTTGATACTGAGAAGGGTTACTAGCTAGAATTTTTGATAAAAAGGAAAGATTGCTTCATGTCATCATCGATACTGAATGACCTCGTGATTTATAGATTCCTAAAGAAACAATATAACCACCCCAGCTTTTTGTTTATGGCAAAGTTAATATTGTTCATTATTTGACTTATCCGCCCGAAGGCACTATTCCATCATATCTAAAATGATGCGTTGAACTTCACACTATGAGGCTGCCGCTTTCAATCATTCCGACATCGCACTGATCTTCAAAGAAACATTGATGCAACTTCAAAATTGCTTCATCAATCTGTTCTTCTTTCACAATGAAACTGATATTAACCTTGGATGCTCCTTGACTCATCATTTCCACCTTGATTCCATGAGCACTGAACGATCTAAACACAGTTGCCAATACATCAGAGCTGCGTCCAACATCAGCAATCAAAGTGAGGATAGCCCTGCCTCGATGCAACTCGACCTCGGCGATTTGTTCAAGATCCTCACAGAGCAATTCAATATCTGCCTCGGGTTGTTTTTTGTCTAAAGTAACTGAAACGGAAACTTCTGAAGAGGCGAGGACGTCAACTGACAATTTATGTTTCTCGAAATCGCCGAACACTGCTCCCAAGAAGCCATATGCCCCAAGCATTTGCAAAGAATGAATATCCATTAGGGTGATTCTCTTCTTGCATGTAATGGCAGTGACCATTCGGTCCGGATTTCCCACTTTGTCGATGACAGTTCCAGGAGCACTGGGATTGTATGAGTTTTTGACTCGAACAGGAATGTCAGCCTTAAGAGCGGGTTGCATGGCAATTGGATGAAGGACTTGGGCTCCAAAGTAGGCTAACTCTGAGGCCTCCTCGTACGACACGTGTGACACTGGAACTGCATTTTTGACAAGTCGAGGATCAGCGGTCAAAATACCATCGACGTCTTTCCATACTTGGATTTCATCGACTTTCAAAGCAGCACCGATAGCTGTTGCGGTGAGGTCACTTCCACCACGACCGAGTGTTGTGATCTTGTTCTTCCTATTGTGACCTATAGATCATTAACGACGGATGAAAACAATTGATCAGTATCTAAAACGCGATGATTGTTTAGCAGGCATACATTGTCAATGAATGAATATGCCTCATATATGGGTTGGTGATATTGTCGGGTCACGACATGGTCCTCAGCGCGTGTAGTTGATTTGCAAAGCACAATAATGAGATGGACGCATTGCTGCGTCATGTACTCTGTGCAGTCAGTGGTTCTTTCGTAAATCATCGGCAAAATTCATTTCTTCATGGAAACTTTCATGAAGCAGCAACAAGAATCCAACAAGGAATGTGGATTAAATGAAAAACAATCGACTCACCAATAAATCCAGTGACAACAGCCACAACATTTGGATCTATTCTACTCGTGAACTTATCACGGATGGTATCAAGTGTCGTTGGCAAGAGTTTGGCATCCCCATAGTTCTCATCGGTGAAAACACCCACATCCCAAGCATCAAACGCCTGTGCCGGGACGCCAATTTGATTCAGCCTTGCTGCCATGATCCTGACACTGCATCTCTCTCCATAGCTTACCAACTGATCCAAAGACTTGGGCGATAGCTCTTGAATCAATCTCACTCCATTCAACATATCCTCGCATTCGTTCAGCAAACACATGACTTCGTCTTGTGTCCTCTGAGGTAAATCAAACTCCTTCATAGTCGCCGTATGTAAGGTCCTCAAGGCCTCGACATCCACCCTTCCTTCCAAGGCCATTTCACCGGCAAAGAGTAATGAATTAGTCGTTTTTCCCATTGCTGAACAAATCACAGCACGGGGCCTGACCGGCGTTTCGTCGTTTGGACTTCCATCTTCCAAAGTTGCAGGAGGATTGATCCTATCTTTGATCAGATTAGCAACATGGTCGACACGCTCGGCGTTGGCAAGGGATGATCCCCCGAATTTCATGGTAACATCAATACGCTTGGGGGACGTAGATCCTGGTCGTGGATCGTATTGATAGTTCCGACGGGGGCTGAGGCCTGATTTATAAGTGTTTATTGTTTCCACGGCAGATACATCGTCATCGTCGGAGGTAGCAGAACTTTTGCCTGATTCATCCCCCTCGCCATCAGCGTCTGGTGATTCATCATCTTGCTTCTCATCTTGGTCGTCATCTCCTTCCATGAAGAAAACGAGTCTTCGACTGGAAATCCTGGAAGAAGCATCTTGCAATCCGACAGTTATTGACTTTGATGATGATGCTACGATAGGTGACCTATTGACAAGGAGTCTTCTTGATGGTGATTGAGTGAGAAATGCATTAAGTGGGACGGCAGCCAAGGTAGCCAGCAGCAAAAGTGACACAATATTATTTTCTTTCACTAGCATGATAAATAGTAATTGATTCAGGTTGTCTTGGTATGGTGATGGTGGTGTGATACTACTCTTGGGAAAGACTTTGATGGATTTGTAGCAGATTTGACTTGATTGATCTGTTGGTACTTTTAATGATTAAGTTTTTGTTTTATGAGAAATGTTGGAGGTTGTTGTCGGTGCCTCGCGTTGGCATCTAACAAATCCAGCGAGAAAAGTGAGCGGTGGAGCTATGATTCGTCCGTCGGAGTTGTGTGAGAGGTTTTTGAAAAAATCTTCAGTGGCTATCACCGTTAGGTATTTTTAACTTATTCCTATGTTGGCGATCTTTTTTCAGGGTTCGTTTGTGATCCTCCTTCTCTCTCATTCTCACCGTGTACAAATACAACAAAATAAAATATTATACATATTCAAAAGTACTATAAATACATAATATTCATATTATATGTAAATACGATATTTTACTACAGTCCGACGAATCAAAACCGAAGTAGGATAGTAAGAAGAACGCCAAAATGCAATCATTAGGGCACTTATGATGGAAGTCAAGACGAAATGGTTCAAATGAAAGTGGTCGTCTTGCGCATTTTTGAAATTTACTTTTGTTGAAAATGCTTCTTCCTTGGCACAATGTGATTGATACAAGCAGAAGCAAGGAGATAAAACATTGTAAGCACTGAGATTTTATTACTGCCATCTTCGGAAGTCGAAAGCTGTTGAAAGTGGCCTTATGACCATTTCAATGTATTGTTTGATGGGCAAAAGACTAAGTGAAAAATATTCATGTTGTTAGATTCCTACAAAGTAAGGTGAAAAATTGACAAAAAATGTGATCGAATGGTTTTTGGACTGTACCAAAACGTAGCGGATAAGAATAATCATTGTTGACAACTTCAAAGTCCCCCTAATATTCAAACGTGCGTTTCAGCAGAATTGCTTTCATTTTATTACCTTCATTATTTATGATCAGCATGCAAGGACGGAAATACTCGAGTCATATTTTTGTGAAAGATTTTATTTGAATGGCATTTGATATTTAGCTATTTTTTAGTAGTAAAAATGCTTAGTCTACCTCCTCTACACTTGGCTCGTTGTCGTCCATATGATCCCCTGCTCCATCGAGGTCAGCTCCCATAAAATCTTCGTCTCCTCCAGGACCGCTGTTTTGTGCTGCACTTTCGTAAGCTTTCTTCAAGATTGGGTTAGCGAGTCTCTCGACCTCTTTTTGTTTTTCGTCACATTCCGCCTTTTCTGCTGCAGGATTGTCTTCAAGCCAGACAAGGGCATCTTCTACTGCTTTCGATAATTCGTCCCTGTCGGTTGCTTCTAATTTTCCTTCCAGTGTATCATTGATGGAATTCTTGAGATTGTATAAATATGCTTCAAGTTGATTGCGTGCTTCCACGTTAGCCTTTTCAGCTGCATCTGCCTCTGCAAATTCTTCTGCCTCACGAACCATTCTCTCGATTTCAGCATCAGAAAGGCGGCCTTTCTCGCTGGTGATGGTAAGGGATTGCGTTCGCCCAGTACCTTTGTCAGAGGCAGATATGCTTAGAATTCCATTTGCATCGACGTCGAATGAAACTTCGATTTGCGGCACTCCTCGCGGTGCTGGAGGGATGCCACTGAGTTCAAATTGCCCCAAGAGTCTATTGGACTTTGTCATAGAGCGCTCGCCTTCAAATACTTGAATATTGACACCGGGTTGGTTATCGGCATAAGTTGAAAAGACCTGACTCTTTTTCACCGGTATAGTTGTTCCGCGTTTGATGAGCGCTGTCATAACTCCTCCTGCGGTCTCTATTCCCAAAGAAAGAGGGGCAACATCGAGAAGAAGAACATCTTTTGTCGCTTCAGACGCATCTCCGCTGAGAATGCCGCCCTGCACTGCAGCTCCGTACGCCTTCGTTAGCAGAATTAAAATCATCAACAGCGATAAGACAGAATATAGGAAAACCAATCGAACTAAACAATTGTTCGAATAAAATTTAATCCACTTACCACAGCTTCGTCGGGGTTGATCGACTTATTCAACTCCTTTCCGTTGAAAAACTCAATCAACATTTGCTGAATCTTTGGAATCCTCGTCGATCCGCCCACCAAAATAATCTGGTCGACTTGTCCTTTACTCATTCCAGCGTCCTTTAACACTTGCGTCACAGGAATCATCGTCTTCTTGAATAAGTCATTGTTCAATTCCTCAAACTTAGCTCTTGAAATTGTCGCCGAAAAATCCTTGCCCTCAGCCAAAGCATCGCATTCTACAGTTGCCGAGTTTTGCGTTGACAGGGTCCTCTTCGCATTTTCGCATTGTTTTCTCAGACGCTGGACAGCCCTTTTATCCCCACTGACATCGATACCAGTCTGTCGCTTAAATTGAGATATAAAATAATTCATCATTCGTTGATCAAAATCCTGTCCACCTAAGTGAGTGTCTCCAGCTGTCGCAAGGACTTCGAAGACGCCATTGTCGATAGAAAGGAGGGTCACGTCAAAAGTACCTCCACCGAGATCAAATACCAGGACATTCTCTTCCTTATCTCTCCTGTCAAGACCGTAGGCGATAGCGGCGGCGGTGGGTTCGTTGATGACGCGTTCTATGTTGAGTCCTGCGATTTTTCCGGCATCTTTTGTTGCCTGTTTCGCAATTATTTCATCATTACGGGAATTTATTGGCGGAAAAGTCGATGAAAAAATCATGTTATTGCGTTGATGGTGAAATTTTTCATTGAAAAATAAAATGCATTCATGTCATTTGATGGTATGAAAATAGTATTTACATAGCACATCCCTCAACTTACCTGACGTTGAGCATCATTGAAGTAAGCAGGAACAGTAACAACAGCCTTTTCCACCTTTTGTCCCAAGAAAGCTTCTGCAGTCTCCTTCATTTTTCTCAAGATCATCCCGCTAATCTCCTCAGGAGAAAACTGCTTCATCGTCCCCTTCCCATCGACATCGTCAATCTGCACGACAGGCTTCCCACTTTTATCACCCGCAATTTGAAATGGCAACAACTTCTTGTCGCTCTGCACCGTAGAATCCGAAAACTTCCTTCCAATGAGACGCTTTACGTCAAACACCGTATTTGTCGGGTTTTGTGCCGCTTGATTCTTAGCGGCGTCTCCGATCAACCTCGTCCCTCCATTTTCAGGTTGAAAGGCAACGTACGAGGGAGTGATGCGGTTGCCGAGTTCGTTGGGGCAAACTTCCACGCGACCGTGGCGCCAGACAGCGACGCAGGAGTAGGTGGTGCCGAGGTCGATTCCAATGCAGGGGCCATTCCCGTCAGTGGCTCCGCCACGGGTACATAAGATGGCTTTTTTGATGGGTGATAGAGTGGATGTTGCCGTGGCGGTGAATTTGCGGTGGACAGACTTATTGTTGGGCTGCCTTCTAAGCAGAGATGGCCGGCGCCACGAGGTGGCGTTAACGCTAGATAGTAGTACCAATGAAGTCAAAGCAATTTTTATTGTTTTCATATTTGACATATTTTGTGAAATATATCTTTTTATTATGGAGGTTGGTGTGAGATGTCGTGGATGGAGGATGGTGATATTGTAATATTTATTTTATTTTAACAATATTATTATGGCGATGACAGCAAAAGTGGACATCCAAGACGCGGAGTGATGATAATATGGTAGAGAGGCAAAAAGATTTCTGATGGGAGAGAAGAGAGATAGAGAGGTTCATCGGGTTCTTAGAGAAGTGTTTCCACGTGGAGGAGATAGATGGAAAATAGTGGATTGGCGACAATATTTTGGCGATGTTAAAGATTTCATCTCACGATCTGGAACTAAAATAATATCGGTGATTGTTAACTATTATAATATCACAGTAATCAAAATCATGTTTTCTCTAGAAACCCGGTTTTGCCTTTTTATCAGAATTTTAATCTCAAGAATATTAATTTGAAAATAATACATTGATCAGATTATATAGATAGATATTTGATACAATAATTTTGATTGAACCATTACATCACTTTGTATCAAATTTAAATATCATGGCAACATTTAAATCTAAAATTTACTAAACAATAAGTTGCACAGTGTTAACTGTAACACCATCTTTGGATAATTACCAACCCTATTGGTGCAATTTGGAAATAATTCCTTCCTCTCTTCCCACACATTACCATTCCAGAATTAAGCTGCTTTTGGAGTCATATATTTGCCACAAGTCTCTTGTTTTGATCAATTCTATGGGCCAATGCTGGTATAGTTCCATGCATGAAGGTGTCATATATCAGATAAAACTTTAGAATGAACTCATTAATGGTAATGGTCTCTTTCATTTCAATAGGCTTCTCTCTAAGTTTGTAAATCACACAAGAGGGTTCATTCCAATAGTGCATTCATAAAAAGAACAAAAATAATTCATCCAAATTTTCATAAAATCAAAACCATAGTAGTGTTCTTTATCCATGGTTTGGCCTTTGATGAATCTGGCAGTAGGGGAGTCTATTAAATCAGTCACAAGTCACATGTTTAGTAGCAACTTGAGAATAAAAATGCAAGAAAAAATATTCAAAAATATCATTACAATGCCTTACATGTACAGAAGAGCATATGAATTATTTTGATATTGAATACCAGGTTAGATTGGAACTTTTTGTAGTGTTCCAACTTTGAAGTCTTTTTGTACAGAAGAGGCTGGATCATCATTGAAGATGTTTTTCCAAGTTTGGTGGATTCATAAATGATTCATTCAAAAATATTACAGCAATCACACTAACAACTTAGCTATTGAATTTTGAACAGCAGCCAAAGATGCAACAAAGGTTGAAAATTAGGATTCTGCAATTGTGACAACTCTAATTGTCTTTACTGGTCAAACTCTAACACTTCTCACTTCCTCTGGGCCAAACCCTTTCATGTTGTTCAATTCATTTGAAAGAAGAGGCAAATATTGATTAAAAACAAAAAAAATAGTATGATATATTGTACCTTTTTGGTGAAATATATCCACAATGGAATCATGCCAAAATGTAAAAACAAAGATGACAGCATGACAAAAGAGAACACATATTGGAGAATAAAACACTAGGTGAGGCAAAACATATAAAAATACAAAAAGGAACATTAAAATATGACAATATACAATTTCTTTCTTGTACAAAAATTAGATAAATCACAAATGCTTCCAAAAAGAAATAAGACAGTGAACATGACCTTACCATTGTGAGGTTTGTGTGAAGAGTGTTTGGAACTTGGAACTGTCCCCTTTTTCTTTGAAGGAGCTGCATTTTTCTTCTACTTTTTGTGTTATGTTTGTGATGTCTTGGAATGAAAGGAGTTTTTAATCTTTTTAATGGCTACAGCATGATATTTAGTGAGATATGAACCACAGCGACTGGCATTGCATTTCACAAGGGGGATGGTGAAGAGTGTCAAGACTTTTCTGGATTACTGAATTTACCTGCAGAATTACTACTGGTGGCTACTGTTTGAGTGTGTCTGTTCCTCATCACAATGGCATGGAAAAGGAAGAACCATCTTTGCTATGGCAGTATTTTTGATTTTTGTGGAAATTTTAATTTGCTGCAAAAAAGAAAAATGAATGATGTTTTTTGTAATAATTCAAACTAGGGTGAATGTAAAAGACATAAGATGCTGTTACAGGAATTAGTATTTATTTACATGTATTCACGTGAAACATAATCATTTTTGGAAGGTTTTCTTTTGTATTGTTTTAGAGGTAAATTAAATTTCACGTTGGAATCAATATTGTAGAAAAGATTGCATGAAAAAGGGTGTGAGACAAATTAGACTGCCAGAACAATGACCCATGATCAAATTCCTAATAAAATACCAGCATCTAAAAATATAGTATGGGTAAGTATGAACAAATAACATACAAAAAATCAATATGTATCAATAATTTGGTCTGAGCAGTATTCGATCTATGCAGTATTGAACTAACACAATAAAGGCCTAAAGACGAAATCTTGAGGCCAAATGACAAAATTATTTGTACATGAAAATAATCAATATCTTCTTCATATTACTCATTTGAAAATTCACTGTAAGATAACAATGTGCTTGTGAAAAGGTTTGCAGTTTAAGTACAGACTATCCCTTGTTAGAGGAATGAAGGCTGTAACTCAATGGAGAAACTGTCTGACCTGAATCAGTCCCATCCTGTTTATTTCACCAAGATTGTGTGACAACAGGCATGGCCTCCAAGACTGTGTTCAACTGGTTTGCACCTCACATGTTGAAGAAGTCTGGTACAATATCACCTGTTTAAAATGTATAGATCAAGTATCAGCTATTTAAAATCTACTTTGTTCATTTTTACAGTCATACCATAGGGTCTTCTAAGAAATGGAAATGTTAATACATTTTGTTACACTAAGAAAGAGATGTATTATGGCAACAGTACTGTTCTTGTGAACACAATTGATTTTTAATGGGCTAGAGGTACTGATAACAAGTCTGTCTTTAATAGTTTGATCATATTTCAGGATTGAATGTCCATTAGAATCATCATAAATGATGAAATGGTGTAAAAAATGTATCATTTTGTTTATTGATTGGAACTTGTGGTTTTCAATTATAATGAGAGGGACATTGATTATCATTCCTTTGGTATTGTTTAAAGCACTGTAATGAGAGGGATATTGAGCAACATTCCTTTGAACTTGATTTGACCACTGTAGAAATAGTGGATTTCATGGGATGAAATTTAGCTGTAAGACTATCATCACAGAGTTGAGCCAGTTGCCATTGTCTCATGCATGCATACACATAACATTAGACTTTGGTCTTTATTGGTTGTGGGGATAATTTTTATTCTAATGTTTGAAGGAGGCAATTAGAGGCATATCCCATAATTTTGTCACCATTATCATGGACAACTTTTATTTAATATGAATATCATACAAGCCAAACTTTTTTGAATTTGAATGCCTTGTTATCACAAGCTTTGTGTCAATATGGGTTAATTTGACAATGGTAGTCATTTCATTGAAGTAAGCTAGTATGTAATATTCACCATTGACAATTAAACTCTCTATTTTGGTTGAAAAAGGTGCAATTATATCAACATCAACTAATGGTATTGGCATATTGGGTAGATCACACTCGAATCCAAAGGCATTTACATGAGTTCTTGGTATGTTGAAAAAATTACCATGGGACTTGTCGACAATTTTTCTGATATTCAGGTGGTAATATCAGTAAATATTTTCATCCAGGATATAAAAATATGCAGTGATACAATTTAATTAATCTTTTGATGATATTTCTTTAAAAATGACAATCTTTGACTGTGTCAGTTGGTCATCATTGCAAGGAACACACAATAGGGAGTCTTCAAGTATATTTGATGAAGTATCTACCAGGTTACTTAGAGGCTTTTGAAGCTACTTCAGAACCAACAATCTTTCTTAGTTGGTAATGGCCTGGCCTGTCCTCTTGAAAATTTGAGGACACATTTGAGGACATAGGATATGGCCAGTACATGGTCTTAAGATGTCCAAGGACATTTTCTAAAAAAGTCTGCTGCCCAAAAGTCATTTATGGACGTGTGTCCTGTGTCCTTAGAGTTAGAGGACAAAATTAAAAACTTAAATAAAACTTTGAAAAATATTTAACAAAATAAAAAATATTTATACTCTACTTGATGAGATCTATCCAAAAATGTAAAAAACAGTATAGTGTGGTATAAAAAGGTTTCTACTACATACTGGTCAGTATTATTATCATCACTGCCGCAAAGTTTCTCCTCTTTGCTACAAGGTTCAGACTTCTTAACCAAAATTCCTTCCCTTTGCTGTTTCTGTTGAATTGATGAAAGTGCTAAAAAAGGGCTAAGTTTTGCATCCTCTACTCCTTCCACATCACATACTCCATAAATGTTCCAACCTCCATCCCTTCCTTTAACTCATTCAATATCATTTTCACCAACATAAAAGGTATTGATATCAGCATCTGGTAAGGCAAAAAATTCTTCATACTTATTCATAAACATGGCCTTGGATACAGTGCCATTCTTATTACTCCATTCCTTTTCCCATTTCTCAGTCCATTCTTTGATCCTTTTATTTAAAGCACATTCCTTTGGTTGTGTAGTATTGAAACCCCAGTTTTTGAGATCAATGTCAAATCTGAAACAGGCAAAAAATTAGATTATGATGAAAAAAAAATTGATCAAAAAAGGTTCCTACTTCAAATCTTCATTGCCAAACACATCATTATCATGATCTTTTGATGCATCCAACTTTCTTCACAACTGAGCCTCCTCTAGCTTTGCACATGTGTACAAAATTGCCTGTTTCTCCTAGGATTCACCACCAATATTTGATCACTTCCCATTATTAATGGTCTTCACATAACTCAAAAACTTCTCTGCAGATCCTATTTCTATATGCTTGGAGGGGGTTCAACAGACAACAAATTGAAGAACCACTTTGAATGAAAGGGAATGCATCTTATGCCAAAGGTAAGATCAACAAGAGAGTGCATTGTCATTTTCAGATCAACTTGAACAATAGCTGTAAGGCCCAATTCTATAAGTGAAGTGTTTGAATTATTTCCAAAATATATCAATAAACTCATCTATACTTTTATTCACCACTTTTTTGTTGGGACATGGAGGATAATGAAGCCATGAAACCACCTCATCCACCATCTTCCTGAGATCTCCATTGTTGGTACTCAGATGTTTTATGCAGTCAGCTCAGATATCAGGTAGGAGAGATAGAGGCCATGCAGTTTCTGCATATGCATGCTCCAACATGTTTTTTGCTTGTACCAGGAAAAGCAAACTGCGTCTCTAAGAGTGAACTTGTCATCTTCATCATTAAAACAAAAACAAAAACAAAAATTTAGACTTGAATTGAAAAAATTATTTCAAATAGAAACAACCTCACCCTTGTCCAGCCAATAGCATGTGATAGTAGGCTCTTTGAGCATGTCAACATCATTTCTCCACTTCTCCAACTCCAGATAAAATCTAAAAATACATAACAAAAATATTGAAAAACTCATAAAAAAGTGAAAAAGCAGTAAGAGCTTGCTTAATATCATAATTGCCAAAAATATTGCTTTCTCTCTTCCCTTCACAGTGGTACTGCCTAATTTGATCCTATTTCAGCCTTGCTGATGTGTACAGTATAACCTGCTTTTCCAGTGATGTCCCTTCAAGATTGGACTGCTTTCCATCCTTGATCTGCTTGACATCACTCCATGACCTCTCAGTGACCCTAAGTCCTAGTTGCTTAGAGGTTATATGACAGGCAACAAAACTAAGTAATTTGGTGTAAGGCAGTGAATAATGCTGGTGTCAAATAAAGCAATTACTGTTAAGTGTATCTGGCATGCTGAAGCAGCATCTAAAATTGGCAAATGAGCCCATTTCCAGCTGAAAGTGTTGGAAATCTTTAATAAGTGATAGATGATCAATGATCATCAGTTTCTTTCATTGGAGACCTTTTCAATTGGGCAGGGGGGGGG
>JALLPE010000089.1:0-25292 GCA_036940025.1 Conticribra weissflogii
ATCTAAAACAATTCAGTTCTAGTGAATGGTACAAAAAAAAAAAATGTTGCTAAAAATACCTCATACTGTACATTTGGGAAAATTATGTTTTAAACAACATCAAAAAGAATCTATTTTTCTAAATGATATAATTAAAAGCATGAAGGTGTAACTATTGTCATTTTGTATATCTCCCAGTCTAACACATAAATGCTTCATTCATGAAAAGTTTGATCATAATGTCTAGAGAAATTTTCTTAACTTCAATTATGATATCAGTTATTTAAAATTGATATCTGTATAGAATTTGTGCTTTAACTTTATTCTCATCAAGGTCTATAAAGTAAATCAAAATTTGGACCACTGTCATTTTTCCAAGTTAATTGAATGATCTCTAATGATCAAGACTATACTTCACCCCTCAACTATAGTTTTCTCTCCAACAAGCATGGACACAAACATTAGTAAATTTGTGGCTTTGAATCGATTTTAAATTTTTTCGATTCCACTACCCTTCAAATGATTTCTTGTACAGTGGATATTTCAATGAAAAAGAACACAATCAGGCAGATTTGAATCATACATGAATTATTATATTTCCTGGATTATAAGAACCATAAAATGTGATCCACGTGGCACAAAGAAAAAGGCAAATGTACACAGAAAACCTCTTAAACTTGAAGGTGTTTTTTTGCTCCATGGTTCTTATGACCCAAGAAATACAGTAGATAATTACATTAATTCATTGATTGTGCATGTACCATCACAAGTATTTTGTTTTTTGAAAAATGGCTAGAATTTATAACTTGATTTTATAATGTCATCAATTTCATTATTTCGAATGGACGTTCATTTGATCATTGTCCAACACAGACCCTAGGTGAGAAACTATTATTTTTAAAAGACCTTCATCCAATCACCCTCCAATCATAAATTTTTGAAAGAATGTGTTATTGATTGAGACATGTGTTGGGACATGTTGCTCTCAATGTAGTGACTGGTGACTTTCTGATTTCAACTATTTTGATGATTACTGTTTACTGTGGTAATACATTTAACCATATTTCATGTCAAATTTCCTGGTGATACCAAGTTACTAGGCATAGTAACACTTTTAGATTAGCTACATTGTTAGGTCCCAACACAAACCAACTTGTAAAGGTTGGAAATAGAATTAAATTCAGTACCAATCTTATCATATATTTCTGAGCAAAAGTCATCTGACAACAGCTGACAATGAGTGCAGCACAGTGCAACAACATTAATGATAACAACATGGCAATGAAAAAACAATAAGCTTGAATTGGATCCTCTTGGCTACCACTGCAAATTTACAGTGTACTTTGAGCCAGTGTTGCAACCTTGGTTTTTGACCTCAATAACTGCAATTAAGTTTTTGAATATGTTTAAAACACAAGAAAAGTCAATGTGCATGGTCATTGTTATGTTTGTTAGCCTAATTTACTCCAATATCATTTCATGCACATCAAAAACCACTCTTCACAAAGTGCTTAAAATGTGGCTTTGTAAAAAAATCCTATCACAATTCACCAATTTCATGGTCATCTTTAGTATTCACCATCTTATCATGCTTGCTATGACAAGAATGACACATCATTAGACTCCAATCACAAAGCCCTGTACTCCCTTCTGCACTTGACCTTGCATCAACAGCATGAATCTGGAAAACAACACAGCATACAGTTGTGTGGTACTCATTACCATTTGGGTGCAGCTTCCTTGTTATTTACCCAATTTGGACAGATGAAAACAGCCATTGATTCATCAAGATAGACAATCCAAAAAGGTTCAAAGTGATCTTTCAAATGATCATTGAAATATTATACCAATGGTCAAATGGTCCATGCCTAATCTTGATAGGTAGGAGCAGTATCATTTGTGAGATGGAGGTTCTGTGCTATTGCATTGAATTGCCCCATTCCATTCTATTTACTGCAATAATGATGAATCCAGACCTCATCACACCTTCTAGTTTTACCCTCAGGAATAAAATTACTTCGAGAATATTATATGTGTAAGCTTATCATGAACCAAACTCCAAATAAAACCCTTGTTTCTTCAATTGTCATTGGTTTGTTCACACCTGTAGCTTTCAATAATGCATTAGTTCCTGGGATCACATGATTCATAAAAAAGGTCCAAGGGAACAGTTTATCAAAGTGTTCACTGGTGACCAATTTTTCAGGTTAAAGACATTGATGTGCATGAGCAAATGATTATTTTTGCCAATTGTTGCCCTCACATCAATGGAGATTTTATTAAAAAATCACTCAATTGCCAGAGACCATCAGTGGAATTGATTTCTGCTTTTTCCTCCAACTTGATATCCTTCATTGTCTGCTGCTTTGTTATCAACTGAAGGCACTTCATCTTCAGAGTTTGCCTGTGTGTTGGTTTCCAAGGGGCTACTATTTGGTTGACAAAATATTGATTTGTAACCTGTTTCCTGGTCAATCTGCAACAAGGGACCAAAGCTTTGAATTCTTGACCATGGTATTCATTGTCCATGGAAAAAAGTACAATATGATATTTATTGTTTTCTTCCCATAGGTCCTCAATCTCTGCCTGTAATCATTTTGGAAGCAATCCTTGAAGTATAATTTGGCTTTGATAGACTTTAATTGGCATGAGACAATGGCATTACACCAAAATTCCTTTGGAATATGCCTCAGCAGCATGGTGAAATACAGCAAGACACTGGAAAAACGAGCAGAAAAAAGATAAAAAAATGAAAAAAAAACACATAATGCGGTGGTTTCATGAGGCGCAAAAACCACCTTTGAGCTGTCATAAGTGTGTTTCAATTTCACCTCACCTCCTGACATATGAAGTAGTCCTCTGTACAATGAATGAACAGCCAATCCAATTTGTGACATTTTGCAAATTGATCCAAAAATGCACTGTACATTAATTGTAAGTTTAAGGGGTCGGGCAATTAATTTTCTAGGGAAAAAACACTGTGATTCAGAACAATATTAGCAATGTTACAACAAGCTATCAGTGTCATACTGTATTATTTCACTCTCCTGTGACATTGAAGTACTGAGACACAGTTGTAAATATTATGTCACCATAAATATTACAGGGAACAGTAGCTGATAAAACCAAAAATGTTGATAAATTTTGCAGTAATATCCCATCACTTCATGGGATTTCTGGTTTTTTCTGCAGCAAAAGGTAATATACCCTCAAACTTGTGGTAGGAAAAATGTAACTAATAACATGGAATTCCAATGATATCAAGATATCATACTACCATGAGTAAGTATCATTTTGTTCCCATGCTGTGATATTGCACTTTTCCTCCATCAGATTCAATATATATGTCAGTCATACTAGTTTAATAAGACAGCAAAACACATTAAATGTATGTAGGAATTTTTTTGATGGCCAGGCCAACAATCGAATTTCCACAATATTGTTGGATCAAAACAATCATAGCTGCCATGGCCACAATGCCCCTCAGACCAGCAACCCAAGCACACAGATGGCTTCCTCTCTATATTGGTAGAACCTATTTGTCTTGATCTAAATTCAGGGCATGACCCAGGAATGCAATACAACCATTTTGATCAGAAGTTGTTTTGTTACAAATGGAAAAACATGACAATTGTAGTGTAAATTAAAGATATCACTAATTTTACCAGTAGATGTCATGCATCTCAAGTTAAGATAATTTTTGGTAGATTGTTGAATTGGTTTGGGGGTCAGGATCTCAGCAAGATGGCACTCTCATTGTAGGAGCCAAGTTTTTGATCAGACACCAAGCGGCACAATCTGTTCTCTTCTCAACTCTCTATATGGGACCTAAAATTTTTTCCTTTTTCTGATAAAACTGCCATTATTTCATATATTAATGTGGGTTTCGTGCCAACATCCGTATTATTCTGGTATTGTACTATATTATTATATGTATATCATTTGTCAAATCGAGACTGACGACGGACGGCAGTGAGACGTCCCTGTACCCCTGGACGACAATGGATTAGCGATAAAATCGTAATTCCTATGTTCAATTCATACCAGAAAAATCGCTGATCCAGTTTCTTCCTCAGAACAGTGCGCGCAGTACAGTACACCACGACATAAGAACTCTCGAAGTGATCATTTTTTTGATTTCGCCTCTCTACTCAAGAGCCGAACGAAAAGTCGCAGCGAATTATCGCTACAGAGGAACGATCAGAGGCCATTAGCGGCATATAAAGAACACAATTCCGCCAAAATGAAGGTAAACATGTTGGAGTTGACATACCTTAGATGACGACAATGTCGTGCGATATCTCGGCCTTGGATGTGCTCGCCGGCAGGTTGGAGTCCGAATGAATTTGTGTGTGTTTTCCAGATGTCTTGATTGAAGAGTGTTTTCTAAGACGCCTCTCAGTTTCCGTGTATTGATTCAGATCTGCGTGGCGACCTTTTGAAATATCCATCTCCAAGAAAATGAACTGGATTATATCAATGATTTTACCTTTGTTATTTTTTCAAACCAACCCATCACCACCCAATTTTCAAAATAAATTCACGTTTGAAACGAAATTTCAGATAGAAGAAGTTCAATCCACATCCAAAACCACCCGGGTCTCGGCTCACACTCACATCAAGGGACTGGGCCTCGATCCTCAAACCGGGGACGCACAGCCCATCGGCTCGGGTCTCGTGGGACAGGAGCGGGCAAGGGAGGCATGTGGTCTCGTGGTGGATTTGATTAAATCGAGGAAGATGGCGGGGAGGGCTCTTCTATTGGCCGGTGCACCGGGCACCGGAAAGGTAAGATTGAGGAATCGTAATCGAACCGGAAGAGAAGAAATCATATTGATTTGATTGAAGAATTTAAATTTTTCAGTTGTTCCTTGAATTGAAAAACCCCTTTCAATTTTCTCATCACCGCTATGAACTTCGCTTTTGAAAATTCTCCAGACTGCTTTGGCGTTGGGTATTGCTCAGGTTAGAACATACTTTTTCACCATTGATTGAATTTTCCTTTAATCTCTTTTCATTTCAATAATTTTATTCTTTCAATTTTCTTCTTCGAACTTCTTAATGATAACAGGAACTCGGACCAAAAGTTCCGTTCTGCCCAATGGTAGGATCCGAAGTTTTTAGCTCCGAAGTCAAAAAGACAGAAATTTTGATGGAACATTTTCGTCGTGCCATCGGCCTTCGCATTCGGGAATCAAAAGAAGTGTACGAAGGGGAAGTGACCGAACTCACAGTCGAAGAGACTGAAGATCCGCTGGGAGGATATGGGCGTTCTATTTCTCATGTTATTCTCACTCTCAAATCGACCAAAGGGTCTAAGACATTGAAATTAGATCCGTCAATTCATGATGGGTTATCCAAAGAGGGAGTAACTGTTGGGGATGTTATGTACATTGAATCTAATTCAGGAGCTGTGAAACGTGTCGGAAGGAGTGATGCCTACGCTACTGAATTTGACTTGGAAGCAGAAGAATATGTTCCTCTTCCCAAGGGGGATGTACACAAAAAGAAGGAGGTGGTTCAGGACGTCACTCTGCATGATTTGGATGTTGCAAATGCTCGTCCTCAGGGTGGAAAGGATGTCATGAGTTTGATGGCGGCAATGGGGAAATCGACCAAAACCGAAATTACAGAGAAGTTGAGAACGGAAATCAATCGGGTTGTCAATCGATACATTGACCAAGGTGTTGCAGAACTAGTGCCAGGAGTGCTTTTCATTGATGAAGTGCACATGCTTGATATCGAGTGTTTCACCTACCTCAATAGATCGTTGGAGTCCACGCTTTCGCCAATCGTCATCTTTGCAACCAATCGCGGAGTTTGCCAAATCCGAGGAACGGATGTATTGTCTCCACATGGAATTCCAGTCGATTTGCTTGACCGAATGCTCATCGTGCGGACCTTACCATACAATAGCGACGAAATGGTTCAGATTTTGAATTTGCGAGCCACTGTTGAGGGAATCGAAGTCGAGGAGTCGGCATTGCGCCTTTTGAGTGATATCGGGGCTAGGACATCATTGAGATACGCGGTACAAATGTTGACCCCGGCAAGGATTGTGGCAGAAACTGCTGGGAGAACATCAATTGCCGAAGACGACGTGAAAGAGGTTGACAAATTATTCCTTGACGGAAAGGCATCTGGTCAAATGCTAGCAAAAAGTGAAGGCTACATGCAATAAGTACAAAATTGTTGCAGAACTCCGCGAAAAAAACACTACACTTGATCACGAATACCGTTCAAGAGATCCCAGATATCATATCGAACAATGTCTCCCAGTCTTCTCCAAGCTGCATGGTATTCTTGGTGAAATAGTTTCGGTCATAGTTTTTTTGATCTAGACCTGAAGACTCTCCTACTCAGCATCGCATAGTTATTCATATCATACCTCATAACGAAATTTGCTTTTTTCTACGACTTGTTCTCTACAGCATTATTTGTATTGCGAACATGTTACGGTCCCGAAATTATATGTTCAATAATTTCACTGTGACAAAAATAACATATTTCTTTTTTATCGTGTCGAAAGCCGAGAGAATATTCTCGATATTTTCTCTCAATGTTAATCTGAATTCATCGTATACATGACGGAGCCAAGGATAATGTGACGTCGTGGTTAGCTGTTGAGTGAATGGAGCTTTCACTTTACCGTAGCAAATAGAATCTATGCATAGTTTTGCACGTGTGTGGGGCTTGTTGCAGATGTTATTTTTAGATAGATCACACTATTTTCCTGCTTCGAATACCATTTCGAGAGGATTTGGATAAAGCAACCTCACAATTTCTCTTTTATCTATCTCTACGAGTCGTGCAGTACAGTCATTCATGCCATATCCAACAACTGTACTGGATTGATCGTCAGCTTTTTCAACGAAAGCACTGATGTATTCAACTTGGGGACACTCATAAGTTACGTTGTGTTGCTTCAGTGGCCTATCTCGCGTGAGAATTGAGTGTTGATTGAAAATTCCTCCTTCTGTCGGTGCGAGTTGACCATCCATTGACACAGGCGCATAGCCGAGGCAAAAGTAGCCCGATCTAGCTCGCAGTTGAAATGGAGGACGAGGGTCAAATGCGTAGAAAAACGATACATAATGCGTATGAGGCAGCATATCTTTCCTCTCCTGTGGAATATGATCTTTGCCGTACCATGGCTGCCAAGGGACCTTCGTATGCGCGATGCCAACTAGCAAAGGCTCGTGATGATTGTGTTCTGCACCACCTACATTGATGTCGTCGAGAGAAAAAGAGACACAACAAGCTCCACCGTGTGAATTGACTTTGAATGGAGTTTTGCCAGGAAACCAATACTGATCCGTTGTGTAAAAGCTAGCGTCCGGAGATTCATCACTTTTTGTCATGTTCCCCACAATTTTCATGGACCTCTGACCTATTTTATCGATGTTAGCATGCCTTTTCTTTTTTGTTCCTGTCTTCCACATCAGTTCAAATACTTGCTGCAAGGTGAGTTGGTCATATTCATCCGGGAGGACCTGCTGAACATGATGTTCAGGAGTAATATTGATTTCAACATAGATGGAATCTGGCGAACCGGGATGGGTCGCGTTCGGGATCGAAAATAGTGCAAAATTCTTTCCCCTATGCCCACCGCTCCAAATAGTGATGAATTGATGCTGCAGCGTTACTTCAAGCAAGTCTCCTCCATAGAGATTTTGTAATTTGTAGGGTCTATCAAAACGTTCATTGCCTTGCCACCCGACCGGAGGAATTGATTGGGACTTATTGTCGCCGTCACTGTCTCCGAAACCCCTGGCCCGTAAATCCAATTTACTAACGGCGACGGTATCGACATTCGCGTGCAAGTACAACTCGCCATTTAATACAAACAACCGATAATCCATGAATGTTGGACTTTTATATTCTTTCATCGTTCTTTTCAAGCCGATTTGTGTGTCGAGCTGAATGACAACATCATACCCAGGCAAAATTCGATATTTTTCATCCAACAATGCCAATCCGAGGTGATTCTTCATCCCAAGCAAAACTGCTTCCCAAACTTTGTTTGGCAGCTTTTTGTATTCTCCTTGCGGGAAACAATTATTTGCAGGTGTAACTCTTAAAGACAACAAATAAACCGCTTCCTTTGGTAATTTTTTCTTCATTTTTGGTGGGAGAACTGCCAAGCCAGGATTGTATTCCACCAAAAAATCGATACCGTAATCGTATCCCAATGAGGATGATTCGTATTTTTCGATGAAATAGGAACTGATATTTTTGAAACGTTGCGGGGGAATTCGATTTTCTTTTGGTATGGATGGAAGAGTGAGCGTTGTCGGCGAGGTGAATTTAGGTCTGCTTCTATCGAATCTCCAATATTTTGTGTGATAATTGTTGTGAACGTTACTGAGTCCATCATGGATTGGATTCATCTGTGTGCCATTAAAATAAACCGCGAGGCAGTAGTTTGGGTCGCAAATTTTGCAATTTTCCGATTCATGGGAAACTTGCTTTGCCGCTTCGTGAGCTGATATGTTTGCTTGTTGTTGCTTTTCATTGACGACTTCCACACATGCCCGATTATTGTCGTATTTTGAACGGAAACACCTATTGCAGAATGGAGATAAAATGTATGGATCGTCGGATCGATGAGAAGTATCAGTTGAAAAACCAGAATAATCTCTCAGGAAGGAGTTCAATGAGGAGTGAACATGTCCTTGTTGAGCATCACTGACAAATAGGTGAACGGCGAGCCACCAGTGATTGATAAGCAAAACAAAAATGCCTGTGACAATGATAGACAAAGCAATATTGCTGCGAGAGAATGCCGACTTTGAGGAAGACTTCAGAGGCCGTGATAAGGCTAACGGAACGAGAATCTGGGACTTCTTCTGGTCCATGATGGGAGGAGGGGGCTGGGAGGAGGGGGCGGACCCTACCTCGGACGATGAGTGGTCAATGCAGGCCTATTTTTACTTCAAAAGATAAAAAATGCATGACTAAGTATGCATGGTACGGTAGTACCTCACTACGCGCGCTAGAGTCTTCAATCCTCCACCCACAATGTTGGCAACAATTTATTATGTCCAATTATTACCAGAATTACGTACCGTACCACAGAACACAATAAAATATACAAGCAAGATCAATTCACCATGACGACACCCCATCAAGATGGATCTCGAAGCACGCTGACGACGAAAACGATTCCACCACCACTCATCCAACAATGTCTCCACTTGCACCACCCCGACCAAAAATTTTCAAAAGAAGCCGTCGATTTGACTTCTGAGCTGTTGAGACTGTTCGTTTTGGAGGCACGACGGCGCGCTGCCATTGAGGTAAGAAACTTGAGCTCCTACGGGGCTTCTACAATTATCCTTGATCATTATTCTATCTGTAGTAGGCAAATCCAGTGACGCTCCACCTGGATAACATGAGAATCGGCTATGAGTTTGGCAATGATATTTTTCTAATGTATAGCGATTTCGTCGTTTTAATTTGTTTATTTTTATATTACTTTGAACTGACCAATCTCTCGCACCTTCAAATTTTCTTTTGAAAGGCGGAATGCGAAGCAGGAATAGCAGATTATGACATTGAAAGCAATTTCAATTCTCCATCTACAGGGAATGATAAAATGCAAAGCGGTCAAAACGACAAAAGGACAGTGATTATACGCCCAGATCACATTGCAAAAATTGCAGCTGAGTTGTTGATGGATTTGTCATGAAGAGTACCTTTTTGAAACTGTAAATTGAATTTGAGGCTGTGAATTCTTTCTGGATGTGATGATTTTTTTCGAAATCTAATGTTTATCCATGAAAGTTTACGCAACACTTTTCTAAGGAGAATTTTCACCCTATGACCATGGCTGAGAAATACCCAAATCTCTGGTGGCTATTAAGTTAGCATTTTTTATAGCAAGAATGTGAGCGTCATGACTTCACATCTTTGAATAATTGTTTGTAAATCACATCTCTTGTCATATTTCTCATTCAATCACAAACATTTTATTGATCTGGATCAAAAATAATGTGAAATAATACGTTCCTTTATGACTTGCAACAAATTGCAAAAAAGTCTCTTTGGAACCCTCCTTTGCAATTTACTTAAACCAGCAACTATTCAAATTTCTCCTACAAGTCCATCTCGCCACCCAACACATAAAGATACACCTCGTTTAAGCCGAGATGACCCATTGATTCCCTAACATAAGGAGCGCGCAGGGGCTGCTTTTGCATCCGGAGGCACGGAAACATCGTACGACCAACACCAATGAATGATACTCTAGCGAATAGCCGCCATTTCTTCTGGCATTATACCAACTGCCTCCATTGTAGATGAATTATCGATGCTCTTTTGAATATTATCGATTGTATCAAGTGACAGTTTAGTGCATGTGCTATCACGCAAATCATAAGAAATTGTTTTGATATCCGAGGTTATGCCCAACTGGTCCTATCAACTCCATGTCCCAATCACACGACACCACGCGTCTATTTGGCCCAAACAAACCCATCAGGGTTGGTTTTCCTTAACCAATACATTGCACGTCTGGACTGACATAGAAGATGCGATCGCAATTTTATTATCTGCCATGCATCAATGAACAATCCTCACGAGATTGAATTCTCCCAGTCGTGCACAACATGTTGTCTGGTGACCTCATGACTCATATTCCTTGAGTGAAATTTCAGATTAGCCTGATTATGCATTCCATGCATGGTGATTCCGGTTGAAATTTGGATCGAAATGTTTGATATCATGTGGCCGAGCAAGGGCTTCAGCGAATTTTGGAGTAGTCATACGGTTTCAAAGTGACCATGTGAAAAAACACAAAATCAGCGAACATCCGATTCAACGAGAATGCGCTCACGATTATGATGGCATAGCTCCAAATATTACCTTGGATGAACAGTACCTTCAATGAATCGATTGTAGAACTGTGCGCCAACGAGCACTCAGCAACGAGCAGTATCATTTTCCTGCCAACTTGTTTCAAATTCCAATAACCGAGCTGCGTGCCAAGGCATTACGATTTCATTTCTGGAATTGTCATCGTGATGCGCTCTTCAATTTTTAGACGCAGGAGATAATAATGAGCTGATTTATCATAATTCGACATTGCAGAGTCGAACGACAGCTTGGCCAAAACGTTTCTGGGTGATTGATCGCAAGGACTTCGTTGGAAAAATTTGTATATCCTTCGATGAAAATATCTTAACTTTCTTTACATCTTTGGATCCAAGAGCACGTTCAAAAGTTGAAATGTTTTATGCTCTGATTTGTTGCACTATTTGCAATAGTGTCAACATCAAGCATTCTGGCTTGATTCCTAAATTCGTTTGCATTCTTAGCTCATTGGTATCATGCGTGTCGAGACGACTCAAATGATGAAGAATTTGTAGTGATGGCTAGAATTAGAAAGAGAATTCAGCAATTATACCTAGACAAATTATACAGTGCTGTTTCAATATATATATCAAACTTGTTGCAAAATCATGTTACTAGAATGTGCTTAAGAATTACTACAATTGCCTTATGCTTCAGAAAACCATCATTGTGCCTTGATCCCTTGTACAGCCCAGCATCCTCAAAGTTTTGTGATTAAATTAGTTATCATGGTATTGATGTGACATCTAAGTCCTGAAGTAAACAGTTACAGAATCTGAAAGGGTTTGTGAGACAGTCCCCAGGACTCATTGCTCTTTGGGATGTGCAATGGGAAAACAAAATTTCAAGACAAATGGATTCATAGATTGTTCATTGTGTTGTGTGATGAATTAAAATTGTAAGGAAATTATGTTGATCCAATTCTGTACCCCCTTCACTTTAGGTGCTGCATTATTGTCATGTGGAGGGCTGTTGGTAATGTTTCTGGAAGATGGATAGGAGGTGACTAGGAGTTACTAAATAAATGACTGGGGAAAAACCAAAGAAAAGAAGACGAGATCGTAAAATAAATAATACTCAACACACAGATATTTATTTTGCAATTTACGTATGTATTGGGCTGGGGATGCGAAAGAAATTCCTGGGGAAATCAAAGACAACAAGAAGACAAGGTTTTACATACAAATCTACAATAAAATAAGAACGACGAAAAATGCGCCCTTCGTCGTTGGTTTTGCATTGGAGTCACACTCGCAAAAGCTGACGTATGCAAACTTCCCATCCACGACCAACACGTTGACTTCGAAGATCGCTTTCTGTGCAGAGAATCAAGATATTGTCTCCGCCGCCCTGCGGATGCAACAAAATAATATATGCTGGGGCTGGATTGATTTGTGTATTATGTATGTGATTATTTGTAGTAGAAATGTTTCACACAAGAGAGGAAGAAGAAGGCAACGAAATACAAGAGACCTCAAAATACAACATACAGCCAAGCTGAAAGAGTGGTCGTATTTGCATCACGAATTCATTTTCATTGGGCTGGATATATGTATGCTAAAACACCATACGCGGGCTGAGTGTAGTATTGCTAAAAAATGTATGGCTCATCGTTTTGGAAAAGTGGTGGTACAAGAAAACAACACGGTACTACCAAATGATCTCAACTCGCTCATCATTATTTTGGCAGGGTGGTGTTGAAGGATCGTCACTCGAGGATTCGCCTTCCGAAGATCCGAAGAACGATAAGTGCTCGTGTAATTTTGTGATGTTGGTATGGTATGTTTCATTCAAACCTTGTCTGATATCGGTATCGAACGTCATATTTAGGGATGAATATTATACATATATTTTCATATGAAAAATTAGTAAGAATGACCGTTAGCAATGGATCACGCATTTATTTCTCTCCAAGAGCAATCAATTTTTCTCAACACATTGTACTAACAAATTTGCATCAAACAGGCAAAAGAATGTGTACAATGCAGTCTGAGAACGACGATTCGCAAGATTGGGAGTGGGATGTTAATGTATCCCTATTCCGAAGGTTGCTGAGAAGGAATGAAATATTTTAAAAAGGGATTACATCGTTGAGGCCTCATATCAGAGTCCAAGCAATCATTGTATTATTTCTCTTGAAATTATCATGATATCGTACTAGTAAAGAACCGTAAAATAGAACAAGTAAAGATTTACTTATTAAACTGAGGCATTATTGTCATTGTGAAGAATAGTTGGGCATGCCATCGGCCAAAATATGAATGTGGCCTATGTTGCACATAAGTATATAATCCTTTAAATATTAACTCTTTTTTAGTAACGCATCAAAGCAATAATATAATATTATTTATTGACATAGTACTTTGAAGAATGACATTTATTAGTCATTTTCTTCAGAAGTGTTGATTGCAGTCATTGCTTCGCAGTTATAAGTGCAGTGTGTGCAATTCAACTTTTTCCTACGTACAATTCATTACACCTTTTTTACATGCTGGTTTTATTTTTGCGCAATACTGGTTTTTGCACATGCGTCACATTCCCGTAGAGAATTTTGTACCATTTCTACGAAGGATTAATTTTTTTCATCCGCAACAACCTGTCTCAAAATTCGAAATATCAAAAAAAAATTCTCTTGAAAAGATAATTTTTTGTGGGGTTGGACTTGGTGGGATTTCTGAGCAAAAAAATCACTGCTTTTGTGACCTGTTCAACCATTGTGTGGTAGTATGGTCGCAAAAGTGGAAGGATGTCCAAATGATGATGAACCATATTTTAGTTTAGTGTATAATAAGTTAGAATTATTTATGTTTTTGTAAAAAGGAGGAAGTTAGTTGGTCCAAATGACCAGTGTGTTCCTAGGGGTGACAATTTTGCAGTGAAAAGATTTTTTTCCTGCCCTGACCTTTGCCAAGCCATATCTCAGCTTCTATAAGGGCCCAAGCAATCTACCTTAGTCCGTTGGAAAGAGAATGATGAGAATAACAACTATGTTGGGTCAGAGATGTTTATGGGATAATGTTTAAGGGTTCTACTTTAGGAACGTAATAGAATAGAACCATTGTTTTGTAGTTCTTATTTTAGTGCAGGCATAAATCTTGCAACTTTTCTACTCCAACTTTTACTCTGCCACACATTTTGTTAATTTTGAGAGAGTAAATAATTTTTGAAGATGAATTTTAACTTGAATTTTTTGACTCCACCTAATTTTGTCATTTTTTGTTTGCTATATTTGTCTTTTTAGTCATATTTTTGGCCACCATGTGTTCTGTACAAGGTAAAGTAACCAGGTAAGTAATTGTTTTTAAGTATGTACACATGTGTATGATGATACCTTAAAAATTGCAGTTTAACAAAGGTGGAATAAAATGGAAATTGTGAGATTGGTTTAGTTAATGGCTGAGTGATCAGCCAATTAAATGATATTGATTTTTAAAATAGCCAGTTGATTTTCCTAGGATATCCTCCCCATGACTTTAGTAAAGAAGAGAATTGTTGAACAGGATGTAGTAGAATATCATGAGACAAGACACAGTTTGAATGAGGATGGACACTAATTGGACGGATTACATGGCTATCAAGAGGGACTATAAGAGGAGTGGGAGGGCTGTGGTTGTCCATGCAGTGGTTGTGGTCATTGTTGGTGTAGTTGTAGTTGTGGTAGTTGCTGTGGTTGTTGTTGCCCAAGATCCAAATGTTGTCCCCACAATGATGCTGCCAATATACACCAACATGTTCCACTCACAAAACAACTCTAACAGTGATGCATATGGCTCAGCTGATTCCTTGTCCAGATGATTAGTGAGTCCCCCCTTATTATCACTAGTGTCATCATCATCATCATCATCTTGTTGCTGCTGTTGAGAGAGGTGCCCCGCCTGTCTCTCTGGCAATGCCACTAATTTGGGAGTCCATTGCAGCAATTAAATCATTTTGGACTCTTTGAGTGCATCCATCTTGAATCTCACTTCAAAGGGAGCCTTGCTGTTGCCGTTGCTGCCACCACTACAAACACCATACTCACTTCTTGCCAATTAAATCCTCTCCACAAGATCTTCTGACCTTGACACAGCGGCTCTCAGGTTATGCAGCAGTCCTTGCAGTTGGCACCATTGAGATTACCAGCACAAGTGATGACAAGGTTGTCAGCCTATCCATGAAGGGTGTCATGGGATATGGAGAGGAGGGGGGAAGTTGAAGGAGATTCTGGATGCTTTTAGGAAGGAGTTGATGGAGGAAAGGTTGGATAGGTTGTTGAGGGATGCTTAAAATGGAGGAAAGATGGGAGCCTTAGTTGTGGCGATTGCAGTATTAGCAGAATCTCAAGACTAATTGGAGAGTGTCTCCTAGCATTCATGATGTCAATAAAGTGTTGATATTGCAGTGATTGTTTACAACTTGGGCATGTTTGAATGACACTTGTGCCAATCTTTTGTCAGCATGCCATACATAATGATACAAATTTCTTTCCCATTTGTTTGTTTGATCCATAGTTTGACATCAAAGACATAGCACAGTCTGGCTCCTTCATTATGTATTACTTTTTGCACTCCATCTAGGAAGCCAGCAAAGGTATATGATGCACAAACCTCCTTTTCATTGGATTAATCATTGATAATGTCACCATCAACATATTTTCACAATTAAATGTACACCTTTGTGGGCAGAGACAATATCCTGCAATTTCAGTTCAACAAGATCTCCAAGGATGCAATTGCTGCTATCAAATACAGTTTTCTTGACTGTGCACCAGATCTCTTTTGTCAAGTGAATATGGAGGCAAACTGTTGTCCTCATCCCATCACTCTTGGGATGGAAGTATGGGTATGTGGTATTCATTCCCAAATGATAATGGCTTCCTTGGGAAGAAGATGAAATCATGATATAGGTAACATGTACATCCTTGTATTACACCTGCCAACTTAATTTCTTTCAACCTGTTATCATGTTTCCAACTACTCATGAATTGTCAACAAACTCAGGCATCTCCTCTGTGGTGAGTTGAAATGCTGTCAGCATTCGAATTTTTCTTATAATGTAGTCCTATTTTACATTGCAAAGTTGAATTTATTGATCAGCAGGGATGAAAACCACTCTGTCTAGCTGGGAATAAAACATTTTGCTATCAAAAAACAACTATTTAGGAAACCTTACAACTTGTTGTGATTTAACACCTTGCCTTGACTATTTGTTTCTGAAACAATCACATCCTCAATGAAGTTCTTAAAACAGAAATGCATCATGGTTGTACATTCTGAATATCATTATTTCTCCTACAATTACTACTATGCCTGCACTCTGTAAATATGGTATCTGTAGATTCAGCCTTGGTGATATTTTCTTTTGCAACTCCCTTACCACCTTTCAATGTTTTTAACATGATTTGCGCCTATTCCAAGTCATCCTGATCAAAGTTCTTATCAATATTGTGTTGCACAAGGTCAATAAGATCAACTTGAGGGGGTGCTTCATTCCTGCTTCAATGCCCCTTTTGCTGTTATATTACTCTAGCAAATTCATTGCAATCATGAGAATCTACTGCTACCTTAGAAAATGCTTCTTTGCAATGAAATTTGTGCCAGTTTTATCATCATTATAAAATCAATAATGAATTTTTCCTCATCACACATAGGGCACTCATTTGACCTAAGTGTGGCTGTTGGGAGGTTTTTTTGTATTTGAGCAGATGGATGCATAGTCTTGGCAAGATCATATCCAATGATGATATTACAAGGAGGTATTCAACTTTTTGTCATTGCAAAGAAAATTTTCTCTTGGCAACAATTTGCTAGTAAAAAAATTTGTTTGTTTGAGCAAAATAATTTGTGACAAGCCATATATCCTCTTCCTCATGCATTTCTCTTTACTAAGCAAATGATACTGTAAAAAGGAACTGTTGTTGAAAAATTCCCCCCATACCTCACCATATAGTAGAGTTTTACCTGATTTGGTAAGTTTAGTCAAAATTTGATTATTTGAAGAAGGATACAGTTTTCTATCATATCAACTTATGAGTAAATAATCCTTCTTAGTTGCAGTTACAAAATTAACAAAATTTTTTTTTGTGATAAACTATGAGTTGAATAATGGTAAAAAATATAATTACATTATTTTAAACCAGAATACAAAACAATATGCAAGAAATCTAAGAAATCACTTGCTAATATATAATATAAGTTGTAATTTAAATTGTTGTTTAACAAAATAATGATTTTGTTTGATGCACTCAAACCTGAACATACACAATTCTTGTTTTGTGCTGTATCATTAAAAGTTTTCTAATTTAGTGTGTCTAATAATGATTTCATCAAAGGCAGTGTAACATTGTGATTGGAATGTGATTTAATAAAATCAATTACAAGTCAGACACATAGATTGTTCAGACATCAAAGCCATTGCAGATCAATATGCAAAAATGAAAAATTAATTGTTTTTTTTTGTTTTTCATCATAGTTCTTTATTTTTGAAAAGAAAAATCTCATCACATGTTTGAAATATATAACCATATTCGAAACTAAATGATATTGGTATTTAACAAATAAACCGTCTCACTCTATTTGGTCATCTGATCTTTCTAAAAATTTAATTTCATGAAGAATATATTTCGATTTTGACCATTTGACAAGAATCTTTGAAAGTTCTTCATTTTATAACCATAGATCAAATGTAATTTTTGACTTGTTTTGCTATCTGGGATATTCAAACATCAAAGTTTTATGACGTATAATTTGTATTGAGATTCAAATATTTAAATTAATTAGGATGACAATAACCTCAATGTTTGAAATTCAGGAATCGTATTAGGTTCAGAATTGAATATCAATTTATATTGCTTCAAATTGGTAGGTATTATTTGTATGGCATATCATGGCTATCCAACTTGCAAAAAACTCTTAAATGAATAGATATGGACATTTTTGATTTCCAAATAAAAACATTCATCAAAGTAAAATTCAAAATGATTTCATGGAGAACGATCAGTAATGAACAAGTAAATCTCTGATGAAAGCATCATACATTGCATCATTACTTTTGGAGCAATGATGATATGAAATTTGTCGATCCATTGAAGATAGCATACTCAATATGGCACCAGCAATAAATCATTTTGGCTACCCATTAAAGACCACAAGATAAAAAATTAATTAGATTATTTGTTGGAAAGAAAAATATCCACCATTACAATATTTAGAAGAATTGTTGATTCATCTGAGCATGTCCCCAATAAACCATTTGTGATGTATTTTCAGAAAATCAAATTATAAATACCTGTGGAGCTTGGTGTGAAGCCAATATGAGATCTCTCATTAGATTTATGGGAGTCAAGTAGCACAATTTTGGTTAAGTGGAAGGTTCATTAATATGTAGCAAAACATTTGGGTCTGTCAGCAAGAAAACAAACTTTCCCCTGGTCTTTGATTCCACAACATTTTTGTCATTATCATTTGGTATTATAGTTCTGAACAATTAAGTTTGTGGAATCATAAAAATTTTCTAACTCCATACCACTGAATTTGTGCTTACATGCATCATTATTTTATAGCAGAATAAAGCAATCAATACTTTGAAGGGTTGGAGTTCAGATGTGATCAGTAGCACGTGAACAGAAAAAAGCCCTTTTACCTATTTGTTCGCTAGTTGGTTTTCCCAAATTGATTGTACTTCTATCCATTTGCGTTGGCAATGCAAGCAATTTATTCTATTGTGTTGAACCTCAATAAACAAGAAGAAGAATCCCATTACAAAGGAAGTAAAAAATTTGATATGTATATAAAAAATAGTGATATGGTGATTTCAGAATTTTTTAGTTTTTACTTAAAAACAAATGCACTAATATTACCAAGTTCTCATACAGTTTTCAATGGGAAGGAAATTGGTGATCCTTTATCGGAAATTAACATCATTGGGCTATATTTCAATCTTAAAACGTGAATTGGGAAGTATAATATCAATTATTAACTATTAGTTATTTGTGAATTTTACACAAGTTATGTGTGTATTATGATGCAATTGAATAACAACTATTCGTGTTGAAAAGTGAAAATCATGAATCATGAATCATATATATGTACAATTTCTTTTCTTATTGACAGTTTGTCTTTTGAGAAATCAATTATGTAAAACTGAACAACAAGAAGCATTCACTGAAAATGAGAGAGTCAGAATTTCTCAATACTTTCATTAACTGTGGAAATCAAATTCTTTAGAAATTTAAATGATTGTCCTTGACATCATCTACTCCATTTTTAGTCACAGTTATTCCAACAGCAAACAAAGAAAAGTAGCCAATTTTTACTTCTGGTGAAATTTACAATCAATTGCTTTTTTCAAGGGATTTTTGACTTGAAGTCAGGGCTTTCTTAAGCATTGATTTGTTTTATATATTTTAAATACCTATTCAAGAAGAAGGCAAGATATAAATGGACAATAACATTCAATTATCACTTAATAATACCTCAAAGTACAAAAAAGTACTAGCATCTTGCTGAAACTGATTTTGCCTCCCCTTGTCTCCAGTAATGTTTTTCTCAGCAGTGGTTGAAAGCAGTAGCAAAACCAAATGTTAGAATGGGCAGAAAAAATCCCAAAAATACTTTGATTGGAATGAATGAAATTATCAATATTGACCTTGACAACAAGTAGAATTATGGGTAATTTATGTCCTCCACACCCTGCACCATGAAGTTGAGCTTGGAAACAAATTCCATTGAGCCACAGTCAAGTATCAATGATATTATTGGTGCCCTCCCTCCCAAACCCTAATGATGATATCCATCAGCCATTGCTCCCACCATTTTTAAAACTTGTATGAAAAAGAAATACTTGTATTCTGTATCCCTCCTATCCACACCAGCAATCTTTCATTTTTAATAATGATACTGCTGATTTTCTACTCTTAGGGCTGCTGAGGTTTGGCTGCAGGAAAGTTGATATAATTCATTACTCCTAATATGATGTTGTGATAAATAACAGAGTCAAAATTCATTATCATCTTTTATTCATCTCAGAAATTGCTATTGATTTAGAGAGCAATAAATTGTAATACATGTATGAACAAAGAAAATGAAATTTTCACAGCTTAAATGGCAACAATATAATAACAAAATGTTCTCATGCTCAACTCTCCAAATGTATGTGCTAATCTGGTGTTTTACCGTTTGATGTTGTATTGTATCAAACAGATGTCAATGACATTTGAGGCTTCTGGTTGCACAGCCCTTCACATCACTGGTAAAATACCAACTTCAATAGTGTCAAAGAATGGGTCTCAATTTGGGCTCATGAATATGTTTCATAGCCAAAGAAATCCAATACATGAGGAATCAAGATTAAATTAGCACATACATGATGATGATTTAATTCATATGATTCAATTGTGTAACATTTTTGTCTTGGATAAGGCCATAGAATAGATCATGACTTATGAAAAACACTATCATTTTTAATCAATACTTGTCCTTTCAAATCTTATACTTTTTTGCACATCCTGTTGTTTCCCTTTAGCTCAGTTTTTGTCCAAATCATTTGATGTGGTGGATGAAATTGTGCTCACCAGACGCATTTTCAACTAAAAAGGTCAATTCTATTCTTATTAGATTTGCTGTTATTGTACTGTCAGACTGGATTGTACTTTGATTCACTTGGAATAATGCCCTTGTCAAATGACAATTCTTGTCCCAGAACAAATGTATACATAGTGGCTTTGTTAAGATTAGTACTATTGTTTCTCAGCTGATGATGTTTATCTCCTTATTTGCTAAATTGGTGTTCTGGATGGAATGTCATGTGTATCTGAACAAATCTTGAACTAAACACAATTTTTGCATCCAAGACAGGTAGTCCTTGATCTTGAATTGGCAGGAGGGAGATATCACTGTGTGAGTAGTGGGTACCAAAGTGATTTGAAGTTGTCTATATCTAAAGGTATCAAAGACATTGCCACATATATATTGCTCCATTTGCATCCAACAAATGTTTGTTTGACATGAATAACATTTGAATGCGCCAATTGATTGGAATGAAACATCAAATGTAAAATCAATTGTTGATTAAACTTCCAGCAACTGCAAACGACTGAAGTGGATCCTCAAATTGATTTAATACACTGGTTCTAATAGCAGGACCACATTTGTTGTATTCATGATGGTTCAATACTTTCAGGTTCTGCACTGCACATGAACAACAATGGAATTTTTATGTGTAATCAGAAGTGACATCCATATCCAAGAAGTCAGGTTTGTAAAACAAGTCTATGCAGTTTTCTTTGGTAACAATTCATAATGCATTTAAATGTGCACTGTAGTCATATTCAAAATTGTCCATATCATTTTCTGATGCTTCACCTTCAACATTATGATCACAATCTTGGCTGGGCTTTACAGTACTATTATTGTTGCTTGTTGCATGTAGTTACTGAGTCATCAAGAGATGTGATATGGCACACTCTGCACTAAGCAGTGTAAATACTTTCTTCTTTGGAGATTTCTATTTATTGAATGTTGTGTTGTTGATATTTGTAGTGGAGTTTGGCCTTCTAGACTTAACATATTTACCACTGGGAGATAGTTCCATCATTCATTATTTCTGTTGTTGTCTATGTTTTTCTCTTATATTCCCCTTGTCAACCTTTCTATGAGCATTGAATAAATGCTCAACCAATTTTGTGTCACATTTGAACAATTCAATGCGAGGACTCTCATTAGGTATTTTACTAATAATGAAATTGTTTTTCCATGACACAGTCCAACAATGTGAATGTTTACCAGGAATACCTAAAACAGTCCCAGTCATTGTAATCTTAGAATTTAAGTCTAGATGGTCTTGATGAGAGGCCAAGACAAACAGATCAATTGTTCCAATTTTTCTGTAACCAAACATCTTCATACAATTTTACTTATGCTTTGTGGATGCTCCAATTAATACATCTTTGATGGATTATGAGTTGGAGGAAGAATGGGAACAATAGAATTTTGATCCATTTTCCATCCATCCATATGTACTGGATCTGTGTTAATGGATTGTTTGTTACTGGATAAGAATTTCAAGTTATCTTAATGAGTTTCATAACTACTACATGATAAACAAGACAATCGTAGTGGTTCTAACAGACTGCCTGAATTGGAAGCATTGACTTTAGATGAGGTTCCAATACTACATTTTTCTGATTGAGATGTTTTTTACTCAAAAATAATTACTTTCATCATATGGATGATCAGTGTCTTCCGTTGTGTAATTGATTCTAAAAGATTGAGGAATATTCAACCTGATCAAATAATATTGTGAATGGTTATATTTTTCATCTTAATTGGTCCCGACTCATTTATTGATATTCGCTGATTCCTTCAATTAAGGGTGACACATGACTTTACTAGAGTTTTGTAGAGATACGAGGATAACTTTTTGGTGAGGACGAGAACTCGATCACTGAGAATCGCTGGTTTTTTGGTCGAAGTACCATATAGTGTTGAATTTTAAAAAATTGGTGTAACTTTTCACACGTACCCCTACCTAGCACAAGACGGCCGGATTCACGACCACATCACCGATCCAGGAACACGAAGGACGGAGAAGTGTGATGTAAGTGGTAATCAGTAGAGTTGTATTGTATGTATCGTATGAATGATGTCTGATGCACGAAAGCGATCCGAATACTACCGACGACACCCGCCGCAATCAACATCCTTGTTGGTCCTTCTCATTGATTAGAGGTCACCAACGAATGAAGGCTCAACTGCCGCGAACTCAGAAATTGTATTTATCAGTCAAATTCATCATCAATAGATTATTTTCATCATTACACCAAACAATACTCCATGCTTCCACGATAAATCAAAGATATAATTCTACGTTTGGCAGTGACTCATTCAATACTCTGCTCCGCATTAAAACATTTCTCAAAACCAGAAACCAAGTCATGCACTTCGTCAGCCGCCTTCGACCGAGACACGCCAAGGGCAGATCTCACGATGACAAATTAGAAGACCAAAGCGTGGCTAGTCAGGAATCTCGCCAAAGCAGCGTCCTCCATGTTGAGAAACTCAACAAACTCTTTCCGAAGAAGAACCAGTCTAAAAAAGAGGAAATCGAGCTAGAAGATCTCTCGTCGAAGTTGATTCCAGTCATCGGAAAATCTCGCTTCATGATAATGATTCACAATCTCTTTACTCCGGAGGAATGCGCAAATTTGATAGAAATGGGGGAATCTTACGGCTATGAGGAGGATTGGAGCGATATAAGCAACTGCGGTCGTGTTGACATTACCGACACGGATCTCGCCGAATTGTGGTTCGAGCGAGTGCTTCAAGTTGTTGAAGGCACATCAGTCAAAGAGAAGTTGGCGTCGGCTCCATGGACAATAAAAGATGGGGACCCCGCAGCAAAGTCTCATTTTCGGATAGTGGGGATCAATGAACGCCTAAGATTCTTGAGGTTTTTACCGGGACAACAGTACGATCGACACCAGGAAAATCAATACATTAGAGGAGAAGAATTTGGAGAGAAGGAGGGGGAGACCTCTCAATTAACTTTTCTTCTTTACTTGAACAATGATAAGATGAAAGGTGGTGAAACGCGGATAAGTAGCGCGGTTAGGTATTTGGATGTGACTCCCGAGACGGGTTCTGTGTTAATTTTTGATCAAGAAATATTTCACGAGGTGAATCCACTTATAAAGGGGAAGCAGTATGTTATTAGGTCAGATTTTATGTATGCCAACATTCACGATGGTACACGATAACAACTAGTCTTCTTATCAGAAGTGGAGAAAAATCTAGGGAAATTTCGAGCCTGTGCCAAGTGCATTAGTGTTATTTTTTGATGGGATTTTATCGTAGGCAATTTCAACCTCACGAGAAAATTGATATATTATTGTTCATGAGCATTAAATAATTGTGTTTTTGGGGGACTTTGATAATTTTATTATATTGCAATAATTGATCGAGATTTTTGTAGTAGTGTGATTGAGATATTCCTTCACTTTCTAACTCCTCACTGGTTTGGTCAAGGCTTTATCTTTGTCATAAGTGCAGTAAGGGGTATCGTATCATACAAAACACTCTGTTCAATTATTATTTGCCATATCATATTTTTCCAAGATATCCCAAGCTTGCAGCTGCATTATCACACAGCATCATGTTCAGAATTATATTGAACTTAGTTGAAATGCACCAAAAAAGGAATCCTGCTATTCTCTGCCCCTTTGACTGAAAGTAGGGAATGAATATGTATCATAGCATATATCACTAGAGAGGGTATCTTGGCCACTCTTGTGTACTAACACAAAATTGAATTAGACCTCTAGACCAATTGTTTGAGTCTCAGATGATAATAGTTCAGCACCTCATTGCTCTCATCCTATCATTTTAGTTATGATCACATAAAATTAGGAAAACCATCTCATCAAACCAAACATCAACAAAAAACACCAAAATTTGAATACAAGTTTAACACAGTTTTGAAACTCCCTGGACAAGTTTCATAGAAATTTATACTATTTGTGTATGTGACATTTCTTGCTTTTTGTAAATAACTCTTGACAACAAAAATTACATCTGCTGATGACACCAAGCCCAGTCCACCATGGCAACCATGAGGCAGAAGTTTAATCTATTTTCTCTAACAGTCTCCTTCAAATGTGTGTGAGGAAGGCTACTGAACAAGGATTCATTCACAGGGGATTCGTTTTTCAATACATACTACTGTATCTAGGTTGTCCAGTTTTTGTAGCAAAAACCCTATTGTTTGACCTGAGGGCAAATTTAAAATTGAATTGTGAGTCCCATGATAATATCCTGCCTCAAACACTGAATAGAATTCTAATGTAAGTGAAGTTCCTGGGCTCAACCTGGTTATTTGGCACTTTTTAAGATGCTGCTGGCCCTTTTTCTACCATTCTCATATCCTCCCAAGGGTGTGATCAATGTAGATTGAGTAATGGTATGACATGCAGAGTTTGCTGCAGTGGGCATGACAGAACCTGGGGGCTAGGAAGAGTGCACACACAGAAACATTGTGTGGTAAACAGGATTCTATAGTGTTGTCATAAGATCAGGTGAATTAAATTATCTAATTTGGAATCAGACACAATGCATCTCATTGGGAAAGAAAAATCATGTTTTTTTTCACCACATGCACTCATTCTGCTATATCTCAGTGACTTTTTTGACTTACAAAATGAGATTCACCTCATTCAAAAGATAATTTTGGCACAAATAATTTTGATATTCTGCTTGATACACATATTTATAGACATCAATAAATCATTGCTTGGCAGCAAATTTCAACTTTATGCAACTCTAGACAATTCAAAATTTTAAATGCATAATAATTTATTTCCTGTGATATCTTGCAGGCCAATTGAATTGATTTGTTCATCAAGAAATACTGCTGCCATTGTCCCACAGTGAATTTTTGCACCATCATTGCCAGTTAATATGGAGCACCAACTGCTCTACCATTTTGAT
>JALLPE010000090.1:0-25261 GCA_036940025.1 Conticribra weissflogii
GTAACTTGATCAAGAGTTGGACAATATGTCCAGAAGCTGCAATGATTGATTTGACCCAAAATGATGCAATTATTCCATAACTGGAAATGGAATAAAAAGGATCACTTCATCCTTAGAAATAGAACAATAAATGAGCTGTAAAGTAATACATTAAAATTTGTGGTTAATCATACTTCCTTCTCTTTTGATTCATTTGAAACATCAACAAATACATCTTTCACAGTTGCCAATGATGAACTTGCATTTCAAAGCATCTCTAGACAAATAGTGACATACTCTTTTTCTTTTCTACTTCCTGTTCTTCAATGTTGTATTTGAATTCTGCTGTATCTGCATGTTTTGTCCTCTAGCATCTCATCAGTTTGATTATTTCTCACTTTCCCATTTCCCACCTGGAACTTTGACATTTAATCCTTCAATTTATCAATGTCTTGCGCCGTTTGTTTTGTTTATTGGTAAGCTCATTTTTCGACTTTTCCTCCACTTGCTGCACTGCCTCTACACTTTTTCATGGCTCAAAGAGGCTCCATCTCTTGCAGTATTTGCATCATTCAATTTTTTGGCTTCATCATCCTCAAGTTTTCTCAGCTGCTTAGCATGACAATGCTTATAATCCTATTCTTTGAATTTCCAATTGCTTCTAGACTTTGCAATGGCTTGATCACTCCTCTTGCTTAGGTCTGAAATTTTTTAAGAAGACAACCTCATTTTCCATGTTACATGCTTAGAACTGCTCACTTGTTTTGCCTTGATGCTCTTCTAGGGTTGCAATATTCTCAACATGCTTTACCTTTTATCAGATTTTGTTTCTTTTTCAGAGTTGACATCTCCTTTTTTCTGTGGCTTTTTTGTACTTTTAGTTTTCCATCATCATCACATTCTTCTCCTTTGTCCCTTCTCATTTGAGGGTTTTCCTTGATTGCTCATCCACCAGATGTTCCGATTTATGTTGTCAATCATTGGATTCTCCTTACGTGCTGGAACATGCCAAGGACTAACACTGGAAATTTGATAACAATATTGGACAAATGGACAATCTCCATCAATATTGGTGGACCTCTTGTGGCTCCCATTGTATTCTTCAAAAATAGGGTAATCTCATCTTTGGTCTTCTTGCAACATGTTGCATTTGCTTTTCCATAGATTCAACTTGAACATCTGTGCCTTCAGGAAGGTTGAAATTGGATTTGACTGAATGGCATCCATTCAATTAGGCTGATGCTAGTCACTGTTGGACATGACGAATGAAAACAAAATTAAGAAGACAAATCTTGCAAATCATTTTCTGGGGATTTTTAAAACTAAGAAGTCCAAAACTATTTTTTCAATGGAACACTACTATCCAAGATCTGTGGGTCTTAGGAGAGCCTCTCCCACACAAAGCAGATGACATTACAATAATCCTTCATGAAACAAAATTACATTGCTGCAGTAATCAATCACTATAGTACAAAATATATCATCAAACTCAACCAGTCCCACTAAACAACACTGAGTAAAGTGAAAATGAAAAAACTAAGATACAATAAATGATGAACCAAAAATGGTGATTGAACTTTAGAATGAATCTGGGTAGATCATTGCCTTTTGTTGGTAATGGTCATAGCACAGGTAATCGCTACAAAAGTAATATAAATGTATTCCTAAATGAAAAGTATGGGCTATCATGGCTATGTGTCCTCACTGTATGAATCAATTGTGATTGATGCATCCTTATCAGTGTTCTTGTCCTGACACTGACACTCCTAATAATATCTTCTTCATCACCACTTGCCAATCATCCTGTTCTTTGTCTGATATTTTATCATTCTCTATACACAATGTTTCTTCCATTCAACAGTATCTGTTCTAGTCTCCGCAAGTATCTTGGTTCCTTTTACTTGTGCACTGTCATACTTGCTTGCTTAGTAACTGCATAATGCTGGAATTGACTATCATGCATGTCATGTAGGATGTTATTTACAAAATACCTTCTCTTCTGAATGCATATAATTAGTCCAAAGGATTGTAATTACCATCAATGTGAGCAGTCAGAGACTCTCTCATTGCTTCAGACTTATGCACCATTTGATGAGATATGGCATTATTATTCTTCTGTAGTACTGATTCTGGTCTAGAGGTATTATTTGAGACATACTATCCCTGTAGATGTGAATAGTACCATCTGAAATACCCAGTTTTGAATAATGGTATTTTAGAATTATGAAAAGGTGGGTGTAGAAGTAGACAAAGCATTCCATGCACACAATGACAAAACAAGAGGAGGACAAAGGGGAACATGCATGACACGTGCACATGACATCACAAAGAACCATAGAAGGAGGAACAGGAATCTACAAAAGAGGATACCTGGGAATCCTGTGAGAGGCGCAACTGGGCATAGCACTATCTATTGGACTTCCCATCATAAATAATTTACACCATATACTTCATAGGGTCTTTATGCCTCACTTCATGACCGCAAATTCTGCACCAAAGGTTCTAATCTCTGTAGTAGACTATATCATAGAATACCAACTGATAAGAGCAATATTAAGATATATTAAAAAATCAGTGCATGATCTATGTGCATGCTTATCTTGAGCATGGCCACAATCAACAAACATGCAGAGATCAACAGTTTTCCAAATTGTCTCAGGTATATTAGGTGAAATGGATTCTTCAACTATTCATTCCAGTCACATACTAAGAACTGGGTACAATATATTATTGGGTACTGGGTATGTTAGATCCATACATAATCTAGAGTCATAGTGCAACAATAAGTATGACATGGCATACAAAGCTGCTTCTAAGCGTTGCTGATGTGGCAATGACATATTCTGAGACAACATGAATACTTCTGTTGATATATCAATCCCACCTTGATCTATTGTCCACCTAAATACACCCATAAAGGAATGATGAAACATGCTCAGGCAACACATCTAGCTAGTTCATAATATGTGGGAAAGGAAAAAATTAAAGGTGGGGTCATGATGTATGCCCATGACTACTGGTACTTGGTAATCTGTAGGAGGTGAGACTTCTTCACATCAGAGAGTTTCTCCCATGACATGGACCATCTTTCCATACAAACCAACCTAGGATAGTATGCTGCAAGTACTCTCTGTCATTATGGGCAGCCTGTTGGTCATCCAGTCTTGTGACAGTTGGGTCTTTCTGTATATCTACAAAACACTCTAGTAGAAAGTAATCTTCCCATCTATATCACAGAAACAGGATAGTCAAGTTTTTATGCATGGTCAGAGCAATAGAATCTTGGTATATTTTTCACATTTCACTCCTCTGCATGAAGGTCACATGGATACTGCACTACATATTGTGGCATTCCTGGGTATACAATATATTTCTTGCCATCATATATTCCCAATCTATGTTGTTATCGACAATATGTAATTCCTGGAAATAGGCTAGGACCAATCTATGGCAAATTAGAATAACCTAAGCATCTAAGAAAACCAGCAGATGTATGCATGTTTGTAGACAGAAGGAGAGACTGTGTATTCCTGAACTATATCCAGCACAGCCCATGTTGACTTGCAGACTAAATATCAAATAGCAATAGGACCAGTGTTTCTGGTGCCAAGTACATTGCAATGAAGACTGGAGTTGATATATTTGGTGGAATCAGAAACAAACTGTTGATGATGTAAAATTTCAAATGCTGGTGCTACATTTCATCCACAGACAATGTGCCCATTATCAATCACACTTCAAAACCCAAATCCACTCGTCCAAAAAAGGGTGATGCATTTGAAATGTGGATTAGTGTGGCATTTAACAATAATTATGATTTGTCACATTTGAGTCACGTTACAAAGGTGCTTCATAAACCTAAGACATGTGACTGTTGATCTTGTTTTTTGCATAAGATGCATATTTACTAATTCAAAAAGAAAAAATTGTTGATGGAGTCAGCCATCTATTGCAATGGCTATTTCATTTTCAACCATCAATTCTGGTGGTTTCAGTTGCACCCATTGGTGCTCCCCATCCTCATCATCAAAGCTGGCAAGATTGTTGCTGTTGGGACAAGAAGGCAGCTATTTAGCCAGTCACACTTGGCATGGTGCAGCGCTGACTGTGATAGACTAACAGATAATTTCTAATTCAATACTTTAGCTTACAAATTAATTTTTATTTTAAAATAGTTTATATTATTGATTGTATGACTATTAAACTTTTGCAGTTTCACACCCCTGAAATGCCACAACATGGTCATCCAAATTGGCTGATACTATGGTGGATGATAATTTTTCCTCAACAGAAGAAAAAATTACTAAAGTAAAGTCACTTTGTGTAATCAAGAAGTTAATTAGTGGATTATGAGCAGCTAAGTATTTTAGAGATTTTATGTTTTTTGCAAGTCAAATTACAACATATTTTGGCTTGTCACAATAACATTGTTGTTCAAAATGCCTGTAGTAAAACCCCTGTGACATAGCCTATGACAGACCCCCATGACATGTAACAACACATAAAGATGTCATGAAAATGTCATGATGAATTTTTTGAATCTGTCACCACAAACTTCATATCAAACTAAGTATTCCAGAAAACAGGAGATTTGTAAGGGATCAAATGTAACTTCTAGCATGAAATCTCATGCATGGTAATGTCTTTGAAATAACTTGGTTTTATGCAACTTACAATTATATGGATATATTATTTTAATACTAGGCAAACTTAATTCAAACTTTGATGGGCACAAACAATCATGAGTGGACTAGATTAAAATGACTGGAATAGTAGAAACAAGTGGAGGGAATTTTTGATAGCTCAGATTGGTTCATAAAATCATCACACACTACAAGGAGCAAGGTACTTGGTCTGTTTTGTGTACAGATCTTGTTATGCAACACTATTTTGCCCATCAGAATAAGCCAATCAAGAGAATACCAATGTAGCTCACATTCACAATTAATATTTTATCTCAAATCAGACAAATGCAGGTGTAAGATATCACCTGGTCCATGGCCTTTCTGTCCATCTTGACTTCAATTCTTTCTAAATACATATCATGGTATGATTTAGAGTGCTATTTTCTTATTTTGCATCCATAACCAATCTTTCCAACTGTAGTACCTAGAGTGTTGAAAATTGTTAACAAGTCTGACCAAAACGATGGGCTTCGTGGGCTTTTCTTTATCCCCTTGCCTTGGACGTTTTTTGCCGTCATATCTACTGCCCGTCTCGTACTCTACCTACTACTTAGTTACTCCCAAATTCTCAACTCTCTTGAGAGAGAGAGAGAGGAGTAAACTGGAGTAATTATTATTAAACTCCGTCTTCCAAGTAACGAATGGTAGCTTTCTCTGCCGACCACGAAGGCTCAAAATTGAATGAAATACTCTTTGCCAACGGCTTCAAAATTCAACAGGAGCAGCAAATCTGAAGGCGAAACCAGGGCCAACAAAACGAGCACGATACCAGCTGTCTATGAATGAAACTGAGAGATCTAAAATGAATTTTATCCCAACTCCATCTCACAAACAAATCAAGAAAATCCACAAAACGACATCTAGACAAGGATTTCAATCTACTTCTTTGGCTTCGGAGACTTCTCAGCCGCGGTCCACGTCATCGTATAGGGCTTTAGGCGGTGATGACGGCACGCCATCTCTGAATGTTGTAAATGGTCTTGGCGCTAGTGGCAATGAAAAAATAAATAATTTTGCAAGAGAATCAAATTCTCGAGAAATCGCTATGAATGGAGGGGGCGCACACGACTCTGGCAGGAGACGTGTAAATCTCACCAATCCCGTAAACAACAATCCACACGACTCAAATTACGATAGCCCCGACGAGCGAGATGGAAATTCTTCCCTTTACGAATCTGACTTTCACAAAGCACGGGAAGAAGAAGATGCCTTGGACCTCTCTCCGCGAACGCACCGACGCCAAATCCGCAGTTTTATTGCGGCTTCGGATGATTGTTGGGGGGCCGATTTATCGGACGATGATGTTGTGGGAGGAACTTCTCCCGAGCAAAATCTGGCGAATGCCTTTTCGAATGGGCATTGTTCCATGCCGTTGGAATGGGAAGCCAATATGGTGAGGAGGGAAATGATGAAAAATTGCAATAAACAAACTGGGCGACGAAACAGTAACCTTTTTGAGGATGATGTCGATAGTTATGGAACGGAGGCTGATGTTGGCACAAGTTTAGAGAATAGCTTGACTGATTTTCAGCAAGAGACGGAAGGGGAAAAATGCGCACATGACAACAAATTGAAAAATTGCAAATTCCACTCACTCCGAAATCGACGTCGTAGCAGTGACAACATAGCATTTGCCCTTTCTTATGACGAAGGAGAAAACAAGGGAAAAAACTCTACGAATCCGCCCAGAGCTCAATCATCAACGGACGCTGAAAACTCGGAGTTGACAGAATTAAGCCTTCCGGAGTTATTATTGCAGAAGCGTCTCAAAAGAAAACAAAAGCTGCAAAAAGCCCAAGCTAAGCATGAATTGTTCGTTCGTTATCAAAAGCAGCAAGGGAAACAACACCTAGAGCAGCAGCAACATGGAATGAGTAGTGATGAAAACGAGACTGAAAAGAAAAATCAAGTTCGGCAATTTTCGTCAAATAGTCCACAACATCCTCGAACCCCTTCCGATAGGTCGGCATCATCCAAATTATCTCCATCCACAGAAACATTTCTGCACCAACATCTTCAATCGGCTTGCAAAACATTGCCACGGGCATCTTCACCCCTATTTCCGGATGATGATCTCGACGACGACATCGCATTTCCAAACGTTTCATCCTCAGCTACTTCATCGCCATCACGCGAAGCGTTTGCACGATCGCCGCTGCACTCTCTCCCTCACAAACCCATCTGTCCCATGCCAGACGAATCCGATCGCAAACGCATTGTGGGATGTCTTGCGGCAATATTGGCGACTTCTTATGGATACGAGACTGCTCCCAAATTGATGGTCAGAGAACGACGGCATGGTACGAAAATTACTGATGATGACAAGATTTATAGCGTTGAGACACTGCCAAGGAGTGGGGGCTCCGGAGGAGAGAAACAGAGTGCTGATCACGGGAACAAGGAGCCGAGACAACCTGAAAGAGACGGGATTGTCACCTCTACTGCAAAAGCGAGGAGTGACAAACAAGGCGATGGAAATGCAATTTCAAGCCAGCCCCAAAATGCAGCAATAAGTAGCGACGCCCATGACGATTCCATGCAGCAAAAGACACGTCACAAGGAATCCATACAACAACAATCAGCTCCACAACGACAGATGATCGATCATCAAAAACAACTGAACCAACGAGGCCATACTGTTAGCCTACGTCAACGACAATTTCAAGTCCAACGAACTAATTCTTTACAAGTTGTCACATCTGGCAACCCTAACAACAAATTGAGTGGAAGCTGGTATAAAAACCAAACACAATCATTCAATGAAGGCAAGCCCAACAACCCACCTCGATCTTCATCTCCGTTCACAATCAATCCATCCTTATCACTGGCGTCATTTACGACGTCGTTTGATAAACCAATCGGATGGCAACAAAACAATGCTCCTACTCTCTCAGACGAATTAGCAGAAGTTAGGCATAGAATACGGCGCCATGCCATATTATCGGATTTGTTAGTTTCATCTGCAGAAATGCTCCTGCTGGACTCAAGCCACGCCAAGGCCTTTTTACCGATGCTAGAGGGACTGTTGACTAAAGTAGAGGATGAAGAAGCAAAAAAGAAGAATAATCGGTCGGTCAATTCAAGTTGGGCTGGTAAAGGTTTTGGAGGTGGAGGGGTTCCTTATGGAGGTTCGTATGCCGCTGGAAATGCTTCCATTAAAAGGAATTTCAGCTGTGAAACCAATGAAAGTAAAACACAGTCTTCGATATCGCCATCACCCTTGCCGAATTACGAGCAAAAGCATGCGCCGCAGTCAGGGACCTCTGTACCTAATCATCCTCGACTAAGAGCAGATTCGCTTTCAAATGGAGAATCAAAGAGTGAATCAAAATTTTTTTCTCAGTCGAAACCACCACCTTCAACATCGCATAGACCAACTTTCAATCACTACGCACCGCTTGACACAGTCATTGTCGAAAAAGAAATGATTGCCCCATTTCTTCAAACCCTTACACCAGGGGCAGGTTTTCGTTGTATTGCCTTATTGCTTTTGAATCATCTTCTTCGCGACGGGCGTGGATATGATGCTCGTGTACGTCAGGCTTTCAAACGACTGGCGGTAGTGGTCATCTCTCATGAATTGAAGGTGGGGGGTATTCTTCGTGTTGATTTAGATGATGAAGGAGACTTGGACGCTTTGCTATGGAGGGACGGAAATCGGAATATTGAACATAATACAGCAGAGGACGACGAGGATGATTCTAATGATACTGACGAGCTGGCTCTTTTGGCAACCAGAAAGTTCGAAGCCATGGAACATGCCATCGCTGCCAAACTCATCGCCATGTCCGAAAACCATGACAAGAAGCATTCCCCTCAGAAGAAGAAAAATGATACGATTCGATCGTCCAAACACAACAAACCGTCGATGGCATCATCACCTTCGAATAGCACACATGGGCGCATTGCATTGGCTCCAAAAGAGATGCCATTGTCTTCTCAACACGGGATTTCTCGCGAGCAGCTGATGCGCGGTTTGAAAATTGGAACTGCCGGTGCCGTTGGAGCGACCCTGTTCGCACTTACCGGAGGGCTGGCTGCACCAGGAATCGCAGCTGGATTGGCTGCAGTTGCGGGTGGATCCGCCGTTGCTGCGGGAATGACGACGGTTTTCTCTAGTGCTGCTGCTATCTCCACTATTTTCGGTGTCGGTGGTGCTGGATTGGCAGGTGAGTATTAAACTTTCGTGTGGCTATCAGCATGATGTTTGAGTCATGTAGGTTTTGTAGCTGGTGTGACGAAGGATTTAGTCAACTCACTAATATGTTGATGCAACTCTTAGGATACAAAATGCACCGCAGAACTAAAGGTCTCACTGAGTTTGACTTTCAGAAAGAGGGATCTATTAAAAAAAGTGAGGCTGAGTTGTTTAGCACTGTCTGCATTTCCGGTTGGTTGAGAGATTCTCGAGATTTTCAACGTCCAGTAAGTCATTTGGTTGTATTTCATATAATCTGCGCTAGAATTCCAGATCTATTTCCGAATCTAAACCTAATGTTTTTATCAAACAGTGGGGTGTGTCTCCAAACCACCCTAGGATCATAGACAAAGTTGAGTTGTTGGAGCGATTTTATTTCATACACAACCCTGACAATGTTCATCGGTGCGCAGAAATACTCAGGCATTGGAAAGGGCGCTATTTCCAACTATGGAAAGCTCTCCGCGAAAAATATGGAAGAGATCCTAGTAATTTATACCCTTTGGAAGAAGGCCCTCGAATAAGTGCAGAATTGACACACGAAGAAACAGAGGCGGTGGAGTTTCTTCTCGACAAACTGGGTTATTCCCCCCCAAAAGGCCGATCACCTCACCATGAGGCATCCCCAATTGATAGGATGAAAGTGAACAACTCCTTCATAGATGGAGATTTGTCAAGTCGTTCAATGGTTTCTTCAACTCCCGAAACGAAGAAGCTGCAATGTGCTCAAAACGAAATTAAAGACTCCAGTCTGAAGCAACAAGGGCTTCTCCAAAGTCTTGGCGTTAGCAGCCCTGACGTCGCTTTGATTTCGACAAATTTATCTTTATTCACTGAAGAGACGGACACCAGTACAACCGGTACCCAATCGCATAAAGAGGACGCTAAACCAGAAGCGTCGAAAAGAGTTTCCGTCTCTACCACGGAGTCAGCAAAGAAACCTCCGCCGAAACATCTTTTGACTGTATGGGACTATCATGCAGATTACGGCGGAGAGTTGTACACTGTACGATGGGAAAGCGAGTTGCTGATGGAGCTTTGCGACTCTGTAGCTGATCAAATGATCGAGTGGGGTATTTCGTAAGAACGATGACTTGATTTTCATTTGCATATTCTTTTGATTTCGCTGACGAGGACTTGTGTGATATGTTTCCGGACCATCTCTACCAAATAGTGCGACAAAGACTATTCTTCACACCACAGCACTAGCTACATTGATGACAGCAATTACTCTTCCTTATTCTCTCGTGGTCGCAGCCAATGCCATCGATAACTCTTGGGCGATGGCAATGGAGAGAGCTGATAGAGCGGGTGTAGAGTTAGCAAAAAGTCTGATAGACAGTTCTGCAGGACATCGGCCTGTGACATTAGTGGGATTCTCCATGGGCGCAAGGGTAATATACTCCTGTCTGAAAGAGCTGGCAAGACATCAAGAAATCTGGGAAGATCAACAGCAGAAGCGAAAATTGAAATCATCTGCAAAATCATTTAGAGAAAGTTCAAATGTGAAGGGAGAGGAAGAGTTGAAATATATTAGAGAGCCCGCTTCAATAATAGAAGACGCTATACTTATGGGAACTCCTAACCACGTCAGCCTTCGTTCTTGGGAAGCATGCCGCAGAGTTGTTGCGGGTAGGCTGATCAATTGTTACAGTAGGAAAGACTTGATTCTTTCGCTTATGTTTCAACTGAAACGATTTCAGGGAATCCTTCGTCCGGTTTGTGGAACGAGTCCCGTTAGCATCAGCGGTGTTGAGAATTACGACATAACAGATTTGGTATCTGCTCACACTGATTATTGCCTGGTGACTGGGGAAATATTGAAGAGGGTAAAACATGGCCAGCCCCAGCGAGCGTCGGTCAAGAAAGCTGAAGTAGATGCCATGGTTACGTCCATCAATGTCACTACTCCGAATAATGGCAAAGATGCAGTAGGATTTGCATCTCTTTCGGATGAAATCCACTCTCAACGTAGGTCAAATCATGGAAAATGAATTAATAACAGTTACATTATTTTTTAAATACTGCCCTACGTAGTAACGATAACGATGTGAAGAAGGCTCTAGGTCAGATTCAATGCCGCTATACGATACACAATGTTGGCAGCCGAAGCACTTATTTCCAGCGCCCTTAGATTTTAATCATCGAAATTAGACATGAGATGATCATATGCGCTCTGCATGAGTTTGAAACGATTTTCGGCTTCATCTTTTGTCATTCCATGATCGCTGTCACTCCTCCATTTGTCAGGATGGTACTTGAGCGCCATCTTGTGATAAGCCAGTTTGATTGTTCGTTCGTCTGCATCATGGCTAACCCCAAGAATATTTGCTTGTTTCCTAGTCTCTTCCTGTTTCTCTTCTTCAAGCTTTCTCTCCCAGGTTTCATCGAAATCGTCAAAAAAGGAATCCTCGTCATTAGAATCGAAGTGGTCAAATGGGACCCGGAACGGCATGCCGCCGATATTAAAGAAAAAAGCGCCTCCATTAGAGTAAAATGTATCGTCGCAACGGCACTTAGGGCATTGACACCCTCCGTCATATTCGTAAGAAAATCCAGAAAAGTGGTCGAACTCAACCCTTCCGTTCTCTCGTCTTTGTTTCGTCCATTCCTTCTTCATACGCTCCAAGTCTTCCTTCTCCTTATGCATCTGCTCTCGCCTTCTGTCCCAAGCAGCTTGTTCCTGCGCTTTGCGTGCCGCCCTTCGCTTTCGGTCTTCTTCTTCCCGCTTTTTTTCCTCCTCTTCAGAAACTTTTGCCTGGCGCTCTTCTTCGTCACGTAAAGCACAAAAGGATTTTAATCCTGCATCGGTTGATTCTGAGGAACCTAAGTTGACAATGTGAGATTTATTGAGTGTGAAACTGAGGCCTAGCTTGACACCACCGTACGTTAAAAGTTCGGCGACGTTGATATCATAGCTATAGACATCTGGCTTTTTTTCAGGCTTTGAGGGGCGAATCATTTCGAGATTTTCTGGGCATATGAAATGCACATCGCTATCGGACGACTTCTTCGTGTCCAGTCCAACACAGAATTTCTCTCGCTCCTTGTCCCAGTACCTGAGAGTTCCAGTGCGAGCATTGAGATCTTTTCTATCAGATCCAGCGACTTCAACACGACACTTGAGGTCACCATAAATGGTGTGTAATGCTTCCCGGCTTTCCTTAGCAATGAGTTCGGACGCATGAGCATCAGATTTAACTCTTTCAGCTGTGAGACCCATAGCTCTACTCTTACTTTGGCGGAGAAACTCTGCAACGATCAATTTCTGTATTAGGTCACTGTAATCATTTTCCTTTGCAATTATCTCCTCCCACAACTTCGTGCGCTTCTTTTTCAACTCCTCTTGTTCTCTGATCCACTTATCTAGTTTCTTTGACTTCTTGTTGGCCTTTCGCTCTCTTGCAGCGGCCATTTTTTGCCGGGCTTCTTCCATCATTCGAGCCATCTTTTCCTTCTCTTGCTGAACATAATCTTTCGCATTCTCCGCGCCGACCTCGTGATGTAATTCAGTTTCAGCTTTTGATGAATTCGTCCTTTCGTCAGGAAGAGGACGATTTGATGTTTCCTGGTGGCACTTCTTTTCTACACTTACTGACGCCGTAACTGCAGCTTTCGTTGCTTTTTTTGTCGCTGATACCTTTCCATCGCCAGCATTCTTTTGGCGACTTTGACAATTTTTTGTAGCCTCATTTTGACCCTGCAGTTTATTTCCAACAGAAGTCCAAGACGACGAATCATTTTTCTTCGCGAGAGCTTTCCTGCCTTCATTTTCGGAGTTGGTCGAATTCGTTTGTGTCTGAATCTTGCTGGTCTTTTTCATAGAAACTTCGGCAACATTAATAGACGACAGCAGTAATTCATTGAGATCAAGCAGAGCTAATACATTCGCTTCGTCAATCGCCGATCCAGTTTCCTCGTGTATTGTATCCATGGACTGTTCTAATGCAGCTTTCACGGCTTCATGCTTTGACCGACATGTAAACAGTAAATTTGAAAGGAGCTCCGGGTTTCTACTTTTTCCTTGCGATTCAAGTCTCAATTCAAGAGCAGCTCGTCTAGATAGGCTTACTTCTGCTTCTGACATTAGCAGTACTTTGGGGCTTTCGCCTACTGAGTTTGAGATGGATGAATCTTGATTGTCGAAAAGTGGCTCTGGCTTCGTTTCAGGTAGAGCATCTACAAACTTGCTTCCCATCATGTTGTCATCTTCATTTGAAACGAAGTTTTGTTCATATAGCGGTGTCTCCGCAACCACACTATTTGTTTCGGTAGCCGCTGAAATCAGATCATTTAAACCAAGAACCTCAAAAAGCCATTCTGCATCAGGGTTTTTGTCATCTTCATTAGATCCAATTAGATTTGTTCCCACTGTAGTGCCTGGAGGTTGTGTGCACTTAGACTGATTGCTTTCAACGCTGTTTAATGGGGAAGGGGCAAAATAAAGTCTTTCCGTGTTTCGTGAAAAGGAAGGAGTGGAATCCTTCCGATTCTCAGTTGAAACAGCAGCAATAGTGGATTCAGCGTTCGGAGTGAACGGGTGAATATTATTTCGAGCTAGCCAATCAGATGGCGGGGAAGGCGGAAAGCCTTGAGGAGCGAGCCTGCAGACGTCCGGTTCGTGAGTTGATAATGATGGGGATTGTCGATTCCCTTTACTCGGTGTGTGGGGAGAAGAATATCTGCCCCACAAAGAAGGGCTTTCATCAGATCTAATTTGAGGAAGCCGATGAGAATCCGGTGAAGGAGGGAGAATTGGGGGAGCTGAAGACTTCCCCAGGTGTGTTGTAGAATCATTCATTGGCCTCGAAGCGTGCACAGTTGCCTTATGAGTATTGCCCATCCCTGACTTCGAAGCATCCACATTCCAGCCAGAATTAGATCCCATCAACTCGTAGTTTTTAAGCGCCATGACGACTGCTGCAGAGCTGAACCCTCTTTTTTCCTCAACAATAAGTTCCATCCCGCTCTTCTGTTCATCCTCGTTATCGAGCGATGGGTGAAGAAATAAACACTTTCTGTTGCGGCACCCTGATCCCCATCTACATTTCTTCTTGGAAGGAATCTTCTTCGTAGGACTGAAGGAATTGGGGGTCTCTTTCTCAGCAGACTTTGTCACAGGTGAAGATTCCCCAGATTGATTGCGTTGACGTCTCGGTCCGGGGGATGATGGTTCAGTCACAGTGGCGGGTGAATCTACCGTTTCATGGCAAGTTACAGGGGTGTCACACACCGTTGCAGGATGATGATAAAATGGACACTTCTTATTTCGGCAAGACATTCCGTAGCGGCATTGGATTTTGGACCGATCTCTTGGCAGACCGTTTCTTTCTGTGCTGTTTTTCTCCGGACCAACTGTAGTCGCATTCACGTTTTTGGCTGTATTGATACGTGTGAGAGTATCAGATGCACTTAAAGCGTGCATTTTTTTGAACTCATCGTTTTGTTCGTGTTTAGGCCCCGGCTTCTTCTTGTTCCTGCTTGGGGATGATTGTGTTGCGGATTTGGTAGCAGTAGATCCGTCATCATAGGGAACTTCGACAGAAGTGGAATGCAGGAATTTGCATTTTCCAATATTTCTACATTCGGCTCCGTAACGACACGGGGGCGGCTGCTTGGTTATCCTGCGTCGAACCACCCCATTGCTGCCGTTCTTGTCACCCCCGCGGCTCGATTTCGCATCCATTTTCGAGGTCACGGCGAACGTGCATACTACTGATGCATTCATTCAAAACTTTGAATTCCAGTTATAGCTGAAGTTGGACCGCATAGAGCGCCTATCTCAAGTCGCCTATGATGACAAATGGTAATTGAAGATGCAATCAAAGATTGGGATCCACCAGCAATTTCATCTCATTTAAAATTACTTATCGATAAAGTTCGAAAGCAGTGGATGACACAGTATGATATCCAGTCAAAGCACGATGGATCCATTAAAGGTAGGCTCAGAAAACTGTCCAACGAAGCCAATCTTCTGCAGCACTACTGCATTCATCCGATTCTAGTATCCAAACTCGAAAACGACAACAACTACCACTGGATCAGAAATCAGCGTTGAACCTTCTTTAACGGCAATCCCAGGTACACGGAGAAGTCGGCTGAAAAGAACAAATTCAAACGAGGCAGTGTCAACCAAAAGCGGCGCTATGGTCTGGACTTCGTAAAGAACTACCCAATTGATGACTCCTGCCTGGAAAATTGAAACAAATTCGAAACCAGTCAGGCGGCAAGATCCCCGACGCAAAGGCGGTTCACCCTTCCGAGGATGAACCGCGCCAAGGCTGAGCAAAATTCGAATCCTCCGATAGGCTTCGCACTGCAGTTCTTTGACTCACGTTCGATTAGATCTGCCTTTGGAATCGGAGAAACCACTCAGTGTTGGTGGTGTGTTATTATAGCAAAACTTGCGTTCGGCTGTGTTCCATAATGTTGATTTTCACGATGTTCCTGACCCATGACCGGATGGGCCACTTCATGAGTACGATAGTTAGTATCCAAATAGCCCGCCGCAATCTCTTGTCGTCTCAAGAATACTTGGAGGTCGGCCACACCAAAATATCTTCACGACAACGAAAAAGCGAGAGAGAGGGCATCACGAATGCATCGTGAGTGCAGGGCATGACGGCGTGCGTATCATCCTAGCGATAGTAGGTACTCGCAAAAACGTAATTTTCGTTTGTTCATATGACCCTTAAATAATACATACTACACACTCGGTTCATTATGTTGTTCACGATACATTTTTTTTCCATTCTGCAGAACATAACTCAATTATATAACTTAAAAAAAAATATTCGCTCACGCTCGCTGATATCATCTTCCTTCACTCATCTCTCTCTCTGTTGCTCTCTTTCATCTCAGACAAAAAACATGAAGATATATTATTATTACTATCATAACAGTCACACAAAAAACGACTGACTTTACTCATCCGTCCCTTGCTCCTCTCCAAATAATACAAATACAACTTAGCAGCAAGACTGCCGGAGACACTACCTAGTCCTTCAACAAAGCTACACTTCAGGCGATAAGTGCCAAGCACCATGAAACACTTTGTATTTGGCTACGGATCTCTCATCTGCTCTCAGTCTCGTGCCGTCACTGCCCCCACCCTCAAAGATGCTGTCGCCGAACCGGTTGTCATCCGCAACATCGAACGCACTTGGTCGGCACGTGTAGTGCGGGAACCAGCGCCGGAATCACCACCAACGAAAACGAATGCTCATCCCAGCAGACGCTCCGATGCATCGCATGCTGTGCAAGTAGTCAACCGGGAACATGTTGAGGGATGGACTCCCATGGGAGTTCGATTTCGGAGAGGGGCCAAATGCAACGGAGTCTTGATTCATGTCGATGACGAAGAATTGGCGCGCTTTGATATTCGAGAAGGGGGATATGGTCGACACAAAATCGACTGTGTTGATATTTTTCATCATTTAGAATATAGCAATCAAGAAGATGAACAATTGTCCCCTCAACCAGTTTGTGCTTTGGACAAAGTTCAATGCAATGAATGCCGTATATTGTTGGAAAAAGCCAGCGAAAAACGCTTCAAACAAGCTATTGGAGACACCATTGATGCAGACGTCGTTTCTTCAGATATATCTGTCTGGGTTTATATGCAATCAGTTGATTTACCGCCAAACCCTTCATTTCCTATCACACAAAGCTATGTCGACATCATTATGAGAGGGTGCCTACAAATATCGCACGATTTTGCACATATGTTCCTTCAAACCACCAAGGGTTGGTGGCAAGACAAGCAACAAAAAACTGACGAACGATCGGGGGCAGAGAACGAAGAGGATGCATATCAAAGTCCTCAAGTTGAAAAAAATGGTAATTCTCACCACATCTGGGTTGACGACAGACACGCTCCGATGTATGTTCGGGCTGATCGACAATTTTCTTTTGAAAAGGGAGCTGAAATCGACAATCTAATTGAAAAACATCATCCTAATGCATTGAAGCGTCGTGTTTTATCCTTGTAAAGAAATATGTTTTTATTTTGATTCTCGTATCGCTCCGGTTGTAAGACAATACCCTGATTTAGCAGATGTATTACTAAGATATTCTTATTTTTTGTATTCATATTATCGATTGCAGCGCGTATTGAAAAATAATAAAAATTATTACATTCACCCTTCGACAATACCGTGTTGTAATAATGATAATGTTGTTGACACATCGTACCATGACTGGATTATTTTTGCACTCATCAACTGGGCGCTCCAACTCTTAACAATTTTAGAATGGGACCATTTAATGATTTCGTTCTTACATGCCCAAAGTCTAAGCACCATATATTGGTTCGAGTCATACTTTAATGGTCCAACTGATGGATCTATTTAGAACGTTGCATACAACACATCCTCGACACTTTAAAATGCTCAATCTCAGGACCAAGAAATTCACATTTTATCACGACGGTCTCCTTCACGCATATCAAAATTCCGCCTCCGACATTAACGTTCAAAGCTATTCCGGAATAATTTGTTGACGCACTGCCATCTGAATTCGACGCGTTAGGGCGTGATGAAATCGGCAGTTGGCTATGAGAAAGACATTATCCCGCACGTGGGTCTTGTTCGTGTGTTTTGGTGCTGCTAATGTGATCACCCAGCTCTGGCATGTGTCAACGATACACACTTCCAATAAGTTTTACGGAAACAGTCATCTTGATCACAGATCTCTCGATGAAGCTTTTGTGGTCAAAGACAATCTGAATCTTAACGTGAATGGTCAAGAAAAGTTGTCGCCTGCTTGCTTTCCTCATTTGAAAGTCGCAAAACAAGCAATTTACGACATCAAGAAAAACAATGGAAACGAAAACAATAAAAGCCCCAAACTCCCGGATCTAAGCTACAATGACAGTATACCGATAACCAGAATTTATTTTTATCACGTCCGGAAGGCTGGCGGAACAATGATTCGGAAATATTTGAAGAAGGTAGCATCGCATTACCAAATAAATTTGATGATTCAAGAGAATAAAAACGCGGGTCTAGAAGAGGTTGGCAGCCATGTCACATTGGATGAGTTAGAGCAAAATACTCTGTACGTTACGAACTTGAGAGATCCGGTGAGATGTGGTTAGGGGAGAGACGCCTTTGCGTCATTTTGTCTAGAATTCTTGTGAAACGCAGAAGTTTTCCTCATCACTAATTCACTTCCTCATGCAAACTGGCTCATGAATTTGGAAACCATCTCCAGGTAGAGAGATCAATAAGTCACTTCAAATATGATGGAAGATGGGATTGCCAGCAATTGGTAAAAAATACATCTTTCATCCCAACAAAATTCAATGCAAACTCATTTTTAACTTGGAATCAGACCCGTGGTTTTGTGCAGTCAAATTGCGATGTTCCTTTTTCTTTCATTGGTTGTGCAGTCAATTGTTACATACAAACATTCTCGGGAAAGGGTTGCACCGAGGACAATTGGCAAACAGAATACGCGCTAGCAATCGATCGTTTGTCTCGTTATAATTTGATTTTGGTTTTTGAAAAGTTTCGGGATGAGAATTACGTCCAAGCAATTGAAGATTTTTTTGGGGTCAAAGGATTCGGTGAAGATTCTATCATGTTTTGTGGCCCTGAGGCACGGGACGCGAACAAAAAAGTTCCATTGCATGTAGGATTCGAGAGCGTTTTGCGGTTAACAAAATTGAATGAAATGGACACACGACTATACAGGGAAACAACTAAATGCTTAGATAAACTGGCAGGAAAATATGCATTTCCGAGAATGAATGCACGTAACTTTTTGACGCAAGACAAAAAAAATATAAGCGAATGATCGTCAAACGGAAATACAAAATGACATTCGATTTCGTTGTACAACGAAGGGACTATTACAGTTATCATTGAAAGGATACTAGGCGAGAGATCTTCGCTGAATTTCAGAAGAAAAGGCAATATATTTCTATTTACCTGTGTTCAATATTTACTCCAGACGTAAACAGTTACAAATTCCTTAGCCTGGTATAATAACAATTATCTTAGACATACAGAGTTACCTTTGGTAAATAGTCATGTTCATCGATAACCAGTATGTCGTTTGAACAGAATCCACGCCCTTCCGGGGGTTGATATGTACAGAAATCGAAAGAGGGAAAGCTCGTCCCTTTGTCTATCAAGGAATTCCACGTAGTTACTCTTGATGTGTTGGCGAAGTGTCGATCGATTTCCATGTGGAATCGTCATTTTGGTATTTTTCATGTTTTTGATAACCTATTTTGTCAACATCGTTGTAGTGCGCATTTTCATCGCTTGGTCATCACCAACGAGTTTGAAGTTTTGGAACCACTTTTTCGTCTGTTGTCGCTTCTGAATCTCCCATAGCAATCTTCTGCAAATTGTTTTGATCACTTCGGCTTATGTCGCGAGCAAGGATTCTGTCGAATTCCTTGCCATCTTTAAGAAACTTTGCTGTCTGTTCCACTTGTACATCCGACCTCAGTCCGCGTTCAATCAACATACTCTCCGGGAGGTACCGAGATAATATATTTTGCTCGACGTCCTCGATAATTTCATTTTTGTACGCTATGAAGTCTTTCCTCACGTCCTTTATGATGTCATCTCTTAGTTTGTCCAACTCGCGCTTTGAAGAGTCTAGTCCAGTGGCTTTTAGTTTCTTCGATAACTCTTTGAGCTGCGAATCGTAGAGAACTTCCAGTTTCAAATCACCAGACTTTTGCTTCTCGTCAACAAATTTCATAAACTCTTTGTAAGTTGCATCATCTACTTTGAAGTCATCCGTCAATTCATGGTTTTTGCTCCAATCCGCCGCGAATTCCGAATATGCTCCTGCCATGAGTTCCAGCGTATATTCAGAGTTTGGTTTGATGATGTGTTTTGAGATGATTAATTACTCCGAGACTCACCTGAATTCAGTAAAATTATTTCAAGAGGAGACGCTTTCTGTGGCTCAACTTTGTAGTCGACTTCGATTCCCCCTCCATCTGGTCGATAATAAGAAATAAAGTGAGTTCTCGAGTCTTGGTGTTTTGAATTCACACCTCGAAATCATATTATTACCTCTGACTTGTCTTCCGTGGGCTGTGTAAAAGACATTTCTGTCCTTGTCAGCAACCTTAGTAGCCTTATATTTGCTCCTGCCATTTTCATTGTCAACAGCTAGCAGGTCGTCGCCCCGACCGCCCTCTTGATAGACTGTTGATTGGATACATCTCCCGGACGGAGTGTAATACTTCGCAACAGTGTACTTGAGAGCTGTCTGGTACGGTAAATCTTGTACATTTTGCACTAAGCCTTTTCCGTAGGTCCTTCCTTTGCCCACCACAACTCCTACATCTAGGTCTTGAACAGCTCCAGTGACGATTTCAGAAGCACTCGCAGTTTGTTCGTTTACTAGAACTGCAAGGCGAGTACTAGGGTTCAAAATTGGTTCTGTTTTGCTACGATACAACATCTCAGGGAATCCTCTGCCCTTAGCGGAAACGATATCTGATCCATTTGGGACGAAGAGAGTGGCTACATCGACTGCTGAAGTAAGAAGTCCTCCGGGGTTGCTTCGAAGATCAAGAATGAGGCCCTAACAGTGACGATGGTTGTTTCAAAGAGAAGGAGTTAGAGCAAGAAATCACAATTGTTACGCACTTTTACGCTAGCAAATGTATACTTACCTTTAGCTTCGTAGTATCCGCTATGTTAGCCATGCTGACTCCTTCGCGCTCATCTTCGGACATCGCCGCTGCTTCTGCCCCATGTTGCAGGGCGCGAATCGCAAACCGCACCTCCCTTCCTGCATTGCTTGCAAACCCACTCAAATCAATATAGCCGATTCCGTCTTTTGGATCTCCAACAAATCCAAAGTATTTCACATCCGGGATTTGTACAACGGTTCGTTTCATGGTAATGGTTTGCGGTTCATTGTTGCCATTAACTCCTTTGACACCTTCACGTACGAAAGTAATTGAGACGTCTGTTCCTGGATCTCCTCGAAGATGGTTACGAACTTCATCCACAGAGGTTGTGGGTGTGATGGGGAAATCGTCGACTGCGATGAGTTTGTCTCCGACGCGGAAACCGGCGTCGTAGGCATATCCTAAACGAAATTCAGTACAATACATGTTACTTGAGCTATTCAAGAGTAAGTAGTGCAGTAAGCTGACTGCTGAGATGCAAATAATACCTCACCTTCGAAAGCAGAAACCACGCGAACACCATCTTCCATTGATTTGCGACGAATCCTCTTTCTTTCGGTCTCGTCTTCATCCTCTTCTTCATCTACACCCATCTTGTCCTTGTTCATCGACTTATCAACCTTGTTCAGATTGTTGCTTACACCACCATCCTTGACAGCCACGGGAGGGGTGAATGAATCCACTGGTGTAATTCCGTTTTGCTGCATTGGAGAAGAATCTTTTGAGGCACCACCATCGGACTTTGTGCTTGGATTCTTTTCTTTCACAAAACCAACGTCCTCAGAGGCATCGGCCAAATTGACCCCACCACGAATGACCAAGCCGACACCTCCATAACGTCCGCTCACAGTCTCCTCCAACTGTTGCGCCTCGGTCCTTGATTCAAACTCAGTGTAAGGGTCCAAACTCGCAGTCATGGCCTTGACTCCCGTCTCGAAAAGTTTTTGAATGTCGACATCGTCGACATAGGCTTCATTGAGATCGTTCAATATGGTTTCAAATAAAATGACGGGTTGGTTGATATTGTTAGTGTTTGCTCCCTTTCCATTACTATCCTTTCCGCTACTGGTGCTATACATTGCGTCTCTTTTCATGCTGGTGTAGGCGTCGTAGTAATCAATGGCAATGGGCAAGAAAATGAAGGAGAGCGTGGCAATGGATCCGACCAGGAACGATGGGAATGCAATTTTGAGGAAGGAGAGGGCTGGTTTCAAATAATCGGAAAGAAACCCCTCGTAATTATTCGTTTTCGGTTCTAATTCAGAGTCGTCTTTCTCATTTTTTATGCCTTTTGCATCTTCTTTGTCGCCTTCATCCTTGTTATTCCCCCCATTCATGCCAAAAAAGTAGAGAGCTGTAGAAAAAGACGTAGACGGGGAATTCTTGGACGCTCTCGTTGGCTTCGACAACAAGTTCTGATGTTCGCCGCAAATGCCCAAGATGTCATTTTTATGTTTGAAAGGATTGCGGAATGAAAGAGAGGTGGATGACGAGCCTTCCGTTCGACTAGCTCCAGAAACTTTGATCGAATGAGACGGTAGAGAAAATGCGTCACAGGATGAAATCGTCGATAATAGTGCGACAGCAAGCGCAATGTCGTGGTAAAACTCGCGATGTGCGCCTTTCCTCATTGAATTTCGACGGGCCATGGTGGCTATTTCGGAGTTGAGAGTCGACGCGAAATTTTGTTTGATGAGTAGGTTGGTAGTTTTCAGAAAATGGATCCGATGTGAATCTTCTTTTGTAGAGATTATTTAGTTATATTGATGGAAAAAATGGTGCATTGGAAGAGTAGCATGAAATATGACGATTCTGAGAACTAGTATTGAACCAAGAGGCGGATAATTGTTCGGAGAACTCTTGTTTCACTGCGGGGACGCCAAGATGTGACAGTAACTATTGGTATGATTGATGGTCTGGAGCGTTGTAGTATCGTATTTCATGCCATCAGGCCGGCGGCCTTTTGGTGGTCAGAACAATTATTGAATTTTTTAAACGAGCCAGATGCCGACAAGGCAGGTGTAGATGTGGCGTTTCAAATAATATCCGGTTTTACGGTTGCGGGATTTCTGCGTGGTGCTTTTCCACTTCCCAGGATTTTTTTCTGCTCAAAGGCGGGCTGACACGCGTTAAAAAGAGCGAGTCAGAATATCATTGGCAGAGAACAAAAAAGAATCTCAGAGAACCAAAGACAGAACACAACAACTCATTGAGGGTTCATTGGAATTAGTTAACTTATTTCTCCTAATTTATCATCATCTGTCACATTTTTTTTACAAAAGGAAATAAATTTTCTTTCTTATGCGAGAAAAAGGGTGGCTTGCAGCAGGGATCGATCGTTGATATTATTTTTTCCATAATAATAGTATTAGGAATAGTAACATATTCTTTCATCTCTATCCTACTAGTGCATGTTGTATTGGTTAGTAATTCACGGTATCAATAATAGCCCCCCCCCCCCTCTAAAAATAAGAATGAAATAAACTGGAAAAATGAATATAATAAAGTAATTTTATTCATCATGAAAAGCTCTCTCTAAAAGAAGAGATTTTTCATGTCCAACACACTGATCACTCATAGAGGGAAAGAATGTTTTCTGATGCAATTTGATTTGGCTGACACAATTTCAAATCTCCTCAGTTGGCAAACCCAGTATAATGGGTTAAATGATAGAATTTTAAAATGCAAATATCACCTTATTTTTTCCATTTTCACTCATTTTAGAGATTTTAATTCTATGGCCTCAATTGGGTAACAGAGAAATATTCTTATGAAGTCTAGGTACTGAAAATCAGAAAAACAAAGCAGCTTTTATCCCTCAATTGAACAAAAGTCAAAATGGCCAATGGGTTGAATGGTACTGTAAGTTGTGTCCTGATGGATGCAAGTGCACCAATTCCTCTCACCCCCTCTCCAGTCCTAGCTGTTGCAATACAAATTTAAAGCAACAAATAAGCACTCTCCTTTGTGGCCATCACTTCAGCAATTCCTAAGCCCCATCTGCTTTCACTTGAGAAGATGATTGCACCCAACAGCAAAGCTGTTGTGAATGAGAATGATACTGATGGAGTTCTGCAAGTGCTACCAACAAACAACAAGCCACATGCCACTCCTCAGAAGCGTAATGTGTCAGTTGATGCCATTAGGGTGGGTGTCACAGATGATGTTGACATCTACAAAGCTCCCAATTTATTTCATCTCCAGCATAAAAATTCCTGGTGGCACAGCCACTATAACCAACCACCATGTCATATCACAACAAAGCAACTATGATGGTAGCTATGATTCTGACAGGCAACTACCTTTTTACAACAAGATGGCAGATATGGGGGAGGACCCTGAAAGATATAACAAAGAAGCAAATGAATTGATTTATCCTCCAAAAGACCCACCAATTGATATTGCCCTGCCACATTTGATTGAAAAATTCAACAATCCAATTATTGAAATAATCAAAAATTCAATGTCAGCCAGCTAAAACTTGACTTGAAGATACTTGGATAAAAGTAATCTCCCTGTTCAAAATGTGAAAAAATCATGAAGTGTGATGCATTCCTGAATGATTTTGCACTAACAGCACTGGGAAGTTTTGACACCCAGTCCAATCCAATTTCAAAACCATCAAATGCTGACACAAGTCTTCTTCCTCCAACAGAAATGGAAGCATCAACTCCAAACCAAAAGTATGAATTCTCTGCCACATTTCATTGTCCTGACTTTTGCAGTCAGAGAGAAGGTTTTGTTGGCAGAAAGAAAAAAATCAAAGCATGCAAATTATCTCCACTTCAACAACATAATTCCAATGATGTTCAAATGGAGACAAGAACAAAGAAGGCCTGAATCTACAGTGTCTAAAAAGTACAACCTTGCCCACTTAAGCCATGCAGCTGATTGGCTGAATGTGTTGCTACCATTGATACTGATGAATGATTTGGAAACAATCAAAAACTTCAATGCCACTAGTGATGGGAGTCAAAATTTTTGGTATCATACTGGACAACCTAAACAAACATAAAAGCTATACGTTCCAATGCTTTTCAATTTGGACATCCATTTCCTGGTAGATGGAAGGATGTGACAAATGATAACATCTGGATTTTTGCTAATGTCATGTTTCTGGATGGCCTATGTTGAGTGTCAAAGATGATCAGGAAGTTTTGGTTGTATGATCAGGATTCAATGTTGTGTAATGATTCCATCCACAACAATCGTGGTGATGGTACAAATCAAAGGTATCAAATGTTCTGTCATTTTAAGTTGCAAAAATCCACTGCACATATGTCCACCCTAACAAGAATGCTCAAACTACACAGTGAATGACATAAGATATTGGACCAACCTTATCTGCTGACAAATCTACTTGCTCAATGAAAGGAAAGTCCCAGTACAAGACTCAATGCAAAAAGCAGAAAATTCAAGAGGATTGTGGATGATATTAAAACTGATGCCATTGCAGATGATGGATATCTAGGTGAACCAACCAAAACTATGTGTTCTGAACAGAATCACAGCAAGTTGTTCAGACATTTTATGAATTGTCCTTGCAGTTGTCAAGAATCACTCAACAATAGATTGAGGTTTTTCAATGTGCTATCTCACTGCTTTTGACATGGCACTTCTACAAAACATCAGCTTGAATTCCACCAAACTTGTGTACAGGCTTTTACGTGTTATGGTTCAGCTTGACATGCCAAACGGTCATCCATTGATGGAAATGTAGTATATTTTGAA
>JALLPE010000091.1:0-18638 GCA_036940025.1 Conticribra weissflogii
CGGCTCCTCAACCCCCCAAAAGACTGAATTCAGTCTCAAAAAGACGCCCGGTCATTTCAATATTCCATCACGTCACGTAAAAGTTGGAAACACCATTCCGACGCAGAATTTCACGAGGATTTCATTGGTCCCACTATGACCCTATGTTTCATAAGTGAATTAGGCACAAAATAGCTAAAAACTAAGGGTAAAAAAATTGATTTTTGAGTGCGACTGAATTCAGCTAGAAGTTATTCTACTGCTTCACGGCACAAACTAAAATGAATAACATGACACCCAGCGCACATCCAATGACCGGGGTTACAGGAACAGGATGTACGAATTTTTTCTTGCATTTCTGGCCTTCAACACCCCTACACTTGTATTGCTGGTAAGGGATTTTTGCATCACACTTCCACCTACGACGAGCATACGACCTGGCATGTGGTGGTGCTTTGATGAGTTTATGCTCATCACAGAGCCCTACCAGTGCTGTCCTCCTTTTGTCCTCTTCAACTTCAAGGACAGGGTTGTCGATTAGGTCCCATGCAAAGTCCCGACGAAATTTAAGGTAGGTAGGAACTTTCTTGGGGTCCCAGGTGAAGAATTTCTTGGTGAGGTAGATATTGACTTCGGTGATGGCAAGGATGAAGGAGAATACTCGGACGGGCCAGCGCTCCGTCCTCCAAGTGTCTTCGATGCTTGGGAGGGAATGACGTAGATTATTGTGATCGTCGACCACATGGTGGTAGCAAAAGTGCCAATCAAAAGGCTTGGTGTAGCTGAATGATGCGCTCTCACCATTGCCCCACTTCCTCCTCACAAATTTGCATCCCTCACTAAACAACGCACCTCCCGTTGCCATCATCTTCATGACATAATCAGGCTCTTTCATTCCCCAGAAAAAATATTTCACTCCGTCGAGAGCGCCCGAAATCGCGTCCACTGCTCCTACCGCCTTGTCAGCAAAATGTCCATCGAAAACATCCCCGGGGACCATCCACGGCCAATAGCGCCTCTTTTTGATGAGAGCACAGGCAAATACACCTCTCCTCTTGAGCTCTATCAACGCCCTCAAGACACAAAAGCCGCTATCTAAGACAACATAGCGGCCTGAACCAAAACAGGTCTTACACAAACGCAACAATAATCCGACAGTTTTACCTCCAAGGTTCTCATACTCTGGCTGCGGCAGTTCCCTCGGTCGATCTTTTCCCTCGACAAGTTCGATCGACATCATCACACCAGAAATTGCGCAACACATGGAATGATACTCATTCCCAAATGGATGCGGTTTTCTGGGACAAAAAACCCATCCCGGGCAAGTGAACATTGAAAACCAGATGGACATGGATTCGTCCAAACATAGAATCCAAGAGGGAATAAAAATACTTGCCATGTTCTTGTTCCACTCATCAATCAACTGGCGTACTTCCCAAATGCGGTCCACGAACGTAGGTTTGTTTGCTTTGGTAAAACGGAGCTCGCGTGTGATGTTGTCGAACCTGTTCTTGGTCATGTACTTACCGAGACGATAAGGGCATGCGTTTCTCCTCTCGCTCGGCTCGTGACAATCCCAGAAGTCTCGTCGGTTCCATCCTGAGCACGTGGCCATTAAGAGCCAAATCCCAAGGTACCGTAGCAACTCACCCTCACTTAACGCAGGGAGGTTCTGGGCAACGAGAGCTTGCGATGTTTGCTCAACAATAACTTTAATGAAAAATTGGTAGGGCCACAATTTTTTAAATAAATCAAACACACTTTTTCCAACCAGGTTCCAATTATTCTGGAACGCTGGCTCGTAGTCCATTGCTCCAGTGGCTGCCCGTTGATCCAGCCCGTCATATCCCCAAACTTGCCCATCATTTAATTTGTTGTTTGATGTTGCGTTGCCAGCAGTGGGCACATTTTCGGGAGCTGGTTCGTTGTTGTCGTCCACCTCGAGGCCTTGGTTTCTGACAAACTCAATATCCTCGGCACAATTTCGAGAGGAGAAAACTGATGGTTCTGCATCCTCCTCTTCTTCTTGACGCAAGGGAGGATCTTCATCGGCTCCATCTGCTGCTTGTGGAGGGTCTTGGTTGAAGATGAGGTTCTCAGGACCCTCCTCAACAACTCTGCAGTACCAAAGTGCACAGTAGAATTCCTCGTCAGGTGCATCTGGGAGCTTGAAGAATACGGCTGCGTAGGTTGCCGCACCACGAGTCACTTGGTCAATGCGATCGGCTCGAAGGTCATCACAACGCTGCTGAGCAGTGTAGTTAACAAACCTTGCGTTGACAGAGGGTTTGGGGTGGAGCTTGGTAAGTAGGACGGAGCAACGAGCCTCTCCTCTGAGACGGAGGCGGTGGCGGGCCATTGTGGATGGTTTTTTGATGGGTCGATGCGTAGAAATCTAATGTAGGAAGTAGTACGTCAAGTGCCAACGACCAAAATGAAAAAAAAATGAGAACATCAGAAAAAAAAATCACCATCACACCCCAAGCTGAATCTTTGGAGGTTGGCACTCGCAAACCTGACTCACCTCCAGCGCCAGATGCTCGTTGGGTGAAACCTGTTCCTATGTAGAGCCAGAATCACCAGCATCTGACTCATGAAACCCAGTCAGAGAGGAATGACGTGTGCATAAGTGCGAGACTGAATTCAGTCAAAAAGACTGAATTCAGTACCTATTCGTCGGGGACCAATAATATAGAGTAAAAAAGTGAAGAAAACTATGTTTTGACAATGTTTTGCTCATTACTGCTGATGCACAGTACAATGGTGTTGCCATATCCCCCAGCAGCTCCATGAGCAAACCGTATACAAAAAACGAGTGTGAACTACCTCCTTCACAAGAAATAGGTCCAGCAAAGATTTTCTAAGAGGGCAACAACCAATCCGTAAAGACTTTAACAGTCTTAACTCATCATATTGTTGATGAAAATAGTTACATACTTTTTGATGAGTCCAAAGCACCATGGGCAAATGAAAAACAATTGCTTTATCACCCAAGGTCAATGTACTATAAGGCAGAGATACTTCAGAGATGGGACTTCAGAGATGGGAGTGTGATACCAGTGCAAAGGAATCACCCCCTCCACCGTTAAAACCAGTGGTCACTTTTAATAGTTTTAAACGGCTAGGTGAACATCCAATCGCACCATATCTGATGCAGTATTCCTATAAAACAGAATCAAGGAATGCAAGAAGATTCTATTGTGACCATTGCAGAAAAGGAATTGGGGGCATTGAAGATGGAATAAAATTGGATTGGATGTTATCCATATCTTTGATTGGTTCATGCTTTGTTGGACAATGACTCCTGCACAAGTGTGTATTTGCAGAGACATGACATACCCCATGGAATGATGGTGATAAAAAATTGAAAGAATGAAGACAGAGAACAAACCATGTGGGGTTGCTATCAAAAATCAGGAATGATGTGAATTTTTCACCATGGACAGACAGATCTCCACTCTGATTTTGGCAAATGTGAGGAAATGTGTCATGAATTGGTACCTAATTTCTACCCAGTAACACCAGAGAAATATGAAGAGAAAACAAACTACAACACATGACAATTTAATTGTGTCATTATGAATTGGGAGGGAGTGGTCAAGGGGATGACTGTATCATGGATGATGAATTTTCCTTCAAAAACTATAAGAAAAACTTTTGGGACGCTACAAAAGCATTCAAACAATGCCCTTGAATTACATAGGAGAGTTTTGTTGGTAGTCATCAGACATATCTTCTTTATTTTTGGCATATGCTGGATAAGCATGGGCTCATGAATGTATCAACACAGCATTTGTCAAACAAAAGCTATTCAACAAATAGTGGCATTGGTGCACTGATGATCATCAATGCAGCATTTTATGGTGAAGAGGAAGCATTGCTGAGTAATTCAACAACCTCATCTGTTCAGAAGAAGTACAAGAATGCAAACCATCAGTTTTCCAATGACATTTCAAATATGAGTGCAGGTATTGTACAACATGGTCAGTCCATGGAAGTGGTTGCCGGAATGGGACTTGATTAAATCAATATCTATCTATCCACTGTTAATGATGGACCTAGTATAGTCATGGATTGATATAACTGCTGATAGCTTGATTCCACACATTGTCAGTATATTCAAAAGAGGCATTGTCTTGAATTTGGAACTGTCTACAAGCCAAGAAAGTCCAAACAACTTGCCTTCCCTTCTATCAAAATTTATTTTGTCTCAAGTATTGATTAGAATTTAATAACAAGCAATTCACATTAAACCTGATTAATTGATAGTATTCATAAATCAAAATTAAATTAAAATAAAAAACAGCATATCACCTATTTTTACTTGGTAATTTGAAATCACTCCCAACATAATTTGCCTTCTCAATTAGTTGCATAAATTGTGTTGATTCCACTACCCGGCTTAGTATATTTTCAGAGTGAAAAACTCTGCAGTTGTCATTTCTATTATTGTGGTGTTTGAATGTCTGATATCAGAGTGGAATGTGTAGTCCATTACCATCTGAATTGTTATTTGTTGGGACTTTTTCTTTGACGACTTTAGAGAAGATACAGCAATTGACTATGTGTCAGATAAATACAACAGCTGGCTGTATTTTAAATTTTAATGAACAATAAAATGAACTTGTTTCAAAAATTTGCAGGAAAATTTGCCTATACAAGTTGCCAACAAATGAATAATTTTCAAAACATGAGGCATGAGGCAACATAAAAATGTGATGCAAGAGAATTTTTTGCAATATCCACATTCCATTACAAACAAGAGACCATTTATTTCATGAATTCTTATAATATCTGGATGTTCTCAAAGAGTGATAATGGATGTAAGCTGTCATCATTTTTGAGATTGTGTAGACATTGTTGGAAGTGTTGAGTTTGTTGGCAAGGGAATAGTGTTATCATTTGGTGAGGGAGGGTTGGTTATTTTGCACTGGTTAGCTGTTGATGAAGAACACTGTGTCATTGCTAGAACGATCTTAAATCAAAGCACATAGTGACAATTGTGAAAATATTGCATGTTGAGTTAGTACCAAATTCCTTGATGATTTCTGGGTTTGAGATTTGAGAGGTCGCTGTTTTTAACTCTGCTATTAAATAGCATGTTCCCTATTACTTAGAATTTGATTTTATGCTTTATCATGACATTTTTTTGGTATTTGTGTTGACCATTATTGTACTGAACTATATCCATTCTTGGCTGGTATTTACTAGTATCTGTGTTGGTGTTACTACAGTTGAATTGGTGAATGCAAGTATGACCTCACAAGATATTAAGATGATACTTCCCAAGACATTAAGACAATACTTCTTTGGATCATTTGAATGCAGTATCATAGCCACTTTTTCAGACTTGTGGCTTATATATTGTGAAAATATGGATCTTAGTGACATCAGTTTTTCTTGATGATTCTGTAAGAGGTGTACTTTGCAAAATTTCTCCCATAATTAGTGTAGTTTTGTACCATTTACCATGCCTAATATCAAAATAGATTATTTACATTCTTAGGGGTTTATGTACTATTTTGGCCTCTTCTATATTGGGTAGAGATGATGTGTTATGTCTCATGAATTTGAATCCTAAGCACAAATAATATTAGTAGCATGCATAGAATCTGCAACATTTACCTTTAGATCTGCTGGGTGCTGAGTTACTGAGTTTGTATTAAGTTTACATAATATGTTGTCAGCATGGTAGACCTTAGTCAATAGAAGAAATTGCTCAGATATACTTGTATTTGGACTAGGTGCTGCAGAATTGATAACATTCAATTATTAGTATCTCTGGAGATTAAGGGATTCCACAAGGAAGAAATACAAATCTGTACCATCCCCATGGGAGTAGTGTAGTATATGTTTTTGTGACCCTTCATCAAGTGGTATCCATAATGAGTTGTAATGATTTGTTTTGATTGGGTGTGTTCCACAAGGGCTTTTAACATTTGTTCTTGTGCTTTGTTTTTTCAAATAATCTGATAGAATTGATTGTATCTTTTCCTTCTTAAATGTCTCAAAATGTGCTTGGGGTTATGGATAGGGGGTTTCCCATGGTATAGATAGTTCCTTTCTTTAAGTTTAAGTTGACTGATTTTAAATACCACAGATGAAGAATACTGTCAAATAGTTCATCACACTCAGTGAGCAGGGTAAGTAGGTCATGTTGCATAGTAGCAGAAATGTGTGTATAGAAAGAAAAAAAACACTTTTTTTGCCTTCTTGTACTTGGTGCCAAGAATGATTGGAAAATATTGTAGTTCATCATCCATACAATCAGCCATGACAGTAAGTTTTATACATTCATAGAAAATAGGTGCAACAAAGTTGGCTTTTAAAATCATAGGTAGTTTAATGACATCCCATTTTTTCATAGAGTACTCAACATCTAGTACACAAAGAAATTTTTGAACAATTTGTTCAATTATAATAATATTGTAAAACAAACTAGCATCAGTAGGTACTTCGTGTACACCTGGTTGCAAGGTCACTGTTATAATCTATTGTGATTGGGGGATGCTATACCTATGTAGGCTATATGAGTAGTGGTAAAGTTACCTTTGCCAGTATGTTATGTTGTCTCATCTCATTTGTATTTAGAATTTCATTGGTTTTCTAGATGTTGTCTCCAAATGCTCTGTTGATATTAAAACCATTATCAAGTAGTATATTTCAATACTGCTTAGTAGACTTAAAAAACATAATTTTTGGGGGTATTTTGGTATCCTGTGAATCCTTGTACCATAATAGTTGAGGAACTTTGACATAACTAGAACTTGTATTATCAGGCATATTGTATGGTACAACTTGTTCAGTTTATTGTGTTTACAGTGATGGTTTCATATGAGACTAGGTTCATTGGACCAAAGGTGTAGATTGCATTCTCTAGAGTCACTACTGTTGAAGTACTGTTCTTCCTGCTAAGCCTTCTTGATATTAGGAATGCCAGTTCAACTTTTGTTACAGTGATTGGTGTTGTGATTTTTGAAGTAGCATCTGCCATGTTATTACAATGATATCCTAAGAGTTCTTATTGAATTTCTGAGTCTATTTGACATATCATACTGATTGGGCTTGTTGTTTTTGGTAGAGTCACTGGTTTTTTTGTGGACCATTTGATGGAGGTCTTTTACTGAGTCCTCTTTGAAACGGGCATCAATAATAATACCATGGTACCTGAATCTTCCTTGTCAAAGGGAATTGAGAACTTTCTCTTATAAAGGTAGGGAATATTGGTGTGTTGTGCCTACTTTCTGAGGCTAGTCCTACATGTACTAGGGGATTTTTCTTGGGTATGTAATCATAAAACAGAGAGTCATTCAAATGGGTTTGTGTTATTTGAATGTCATGAAAGTGGCAAAAATAGCAGTAGCAGTCTTGCTCTGGTGACAATGATGATCTTTGGAACACCAAGCCAAATCCTCTTAGGATAGAATAATTTTGAACTGATACAATCTTGTACCACAATAGAACATGAATTTGTAATCTGACCCCAGGAGTGAGTCATGATGGGGTCATGCAACCTACTAAATAGGTGAAACATGATTAGACTAATATTCACAAGAGCATTTCTCCTTGCTTTGATTACTTGAATTGTGTTACTCTATGCTTCCTAGATTGCATCCAAAGTATCCTTGGTAAGTACTTCTAAGGCATCATTTTCTGTATTTAAGGCAGTATTCCAGTCTATCATGGTAGTATCATAGTGGCCTTGATACCAGGCTTTCTTTAGTAGTTTCGTTTGGACCATCATTTATTAGATATAGGCATTTTACAAACCCCTCAAATCCTAACAGAATAGAAAATGTGTGAGCAAAGCAGACTAAAAGTATGTGGTTGCAAGGTTTAATTTGGTGAGTGATGATGAAAACTTACAGTAGCTATCACATCTCTCATGAGGCTACACTATTACATATATTTTGCAGCTAACTTATTTTATAATTTTTAAAATATTTCTTGTCCGAAGTGAGCACTCATTATGAGTCCGTGTTAATGGTGGCAGCAATGAAGGGCGATTTGGAATACATTACAAATATGATGTCTTGCACTTGTAATTAGTAAGTGTCCATGATCATAGTTGTGACAAAGAAAACAAATACTTTGCTTATTTTGTATAATGTCCAAATAAAATTCGAAAGTAAGGCAAAATGTAGCGAATTAAGAAGATATTTCTATGCCCCAATCTGTAGTATAAGCTATGATGGTGAGTGTAAGAATGCATTTTTTGAATTCTATCGATGACGACGACAATGATCCAACCTATTCCTTAATACTCTTATCATCGTTCAATGTTCCTCGTCATTACACTAGGCTATGATAGGATGACGACGTCGCTGGTCTCTGATGTAGGACTGCCCATAAGCATATTGACAATGGCGACAATGCGAAAACCACGAAGAAAGATTTTAGACCGTCCGCAACTGCCCGTTTCTATATCTAACTCCTAATGGATTCGATCGAGGATGTCCCCAAATGTTATGACAAATTAAGGCTTCGGAGTTGGATGGGAATGCTGGATAATGTTGCATCTTGCCAGACGATTACCTGCAGGACAAATGGTCTTGACGATAGATCACTTCGGTTGAGCTGTTGTTACTATTTTAGTCTTAGTAGATTAAACTAGATTTGAGCTAACATTTCGAACCACTGGCGGAGTGCATCTCCTAATATTTCCGGAAGTGCAGCCAAATCGCCAACAACTAAGTAGTAGGGGAAAGGATAATCTTCGATGAAATGCTTGACGTGGGGTTTACCGTTGACAAAGGAAACCTCTTTCATACTGAGAATACTGTCCTTGCTGTTATTTTCGCCCTCGACTATTATCATGACCATCAACATGTTCTTCTCAGACATCTCACGAATCAAACGACGCAATTTCGAACGACTGTCGCGTTCAATGCGCCCATCGCTGATCATGAATACAAGCTGCATCGAAGATGAGACACTCTCCACGCCTTCAAGAACATTGATAGAACTCTCAACGCACAAAGCAGTCCTGGTACGTTTGTCATCAAACTTGAAATTGCTTACAACGTTGACTCCGCTTTCAGACGTGAATGGTAGATTAAACGGGTGCAAAAGGCGCATATCTTCGCCAAAACTAGCGACACCGAGTTGCCCAATTTCCAACTGGCTCATGCCGTTGGCCAAAGTCGCTAAAGCTCGAAGAGCCATGTCCCCAGCCTGACTTTTTTGCATACTTTCCGAGTCGTCTACTGCAATTAATACTCGATAGTCCCTTTTGGCGGGCTTTGTGCGACGAAGCCAAATCTTATCCTTGCGATAACCGCTCGCGACATATCCAATTATACGCTTCATGTTTACTCTCTTTCCTGTACGATAATCGCCACGAAGTTTCGTGGCCACCAATGGCTCCATGACCAAGCGAAGTTTTTCACACAATCTACGTGATAGGTTGTTGGTTTCTGATTGAATCGTTTGCCAGTATTTGCGAGCATTACGAATTCCTTCTTCGCTGATTCCGTTGAAATCATCAATTTCTATTATCTCGTCATAGTCCCTATCGTTCTCGATTTTCTCAGGGGTATCAAACATTTTTTTCGTTTCTTCAATTGATGCAGTTGTCGTTGTTGGAGTAGGTTGTTCTTCTTGATTTCTTTCATTGTTATTTTCAAATTCCTCTCTATCCTGCATAATATCTGGTTCCGATACTTCGCTCCCTTTCATTTCATTGTCCTTGTCGTTTTCCTGATCGTTTTCTCTCTCTCTAGACTTACTTGCCCGAGACGACATTGACGGATCTTGCTTGTGTTTGGACACATCTTCATCATTCCTCGTTTCGTTGTCATCGGCCCCTCCTTTGTTGATTTCAAAGTCATCGTCATTGTTATCTTCCAAATGTTTGGCCTGATCTTCGTCGGCAACCCCCAATACTTGACCGGTATTGTCTTCGCCTTCTTTTGTGTATTCAAATAACCCATCATTATCTTCATCTTCTTTGTAATCACCCTGGCCTAAGTTGCTTGGTGACTCGTTTTCTTCCTCGTGGTCGTCTTGAATTATGTCAAGCTTTTTATGCCAGTACTTTTCTGCATCCCCGGGGCTGCGGAAAGGATTTGGAATTTCAAATGCTTCGTTTTGGCTTTTTGAATTTTTTTCCTCACCTTCTCCTCGTTGCCAGTCGCCATCATTTCCACTCCCCCCACTACCGTGAAATGATTGGCCCACATGATCATTGTTCCCTCCATCAACATCTAATTTTCCATCAGTGGTTTCTTCTTCTGAAATCTCTTGTTTATGTTCGTCAACAACGTCTTGTCCATCATCGGCGGCAACACCAATTGCATCTTCGTTGGAATCAAAGCGGCTTTTCGACGGCAGGTCAAGTTTTTGGCTTTCGCCATCGTCCTCCTCATCCTCCTCCTCCTCCTCTGTGGCAGAGTGTTCGTCATTATTTACGTCTGCCCCGCCACCTCCATGGCCGACCGTCTCCATGGGATCGCAAGATTCTTCATCATTCATCATTTCGTTTTCCTCATCGTCGACCGCCATTCCGCAGTCATTTTCAGCACTTTCTGCTTCACCTCTTTCGCTACCGGTGTCTGCATTGCTTCCGGACTCATCTCTATCACCGCTCTCTTCTTCCGCTTCATTTGCCTCTGTTCCATTATTGTCATCACCGTCCAAGTCCAAATTGTCATTGACATTGAGGTCGTCTTCGTCATTTTTCTCTGCGTCGTCTTCATCATTCCGTACTTCAACGCCATGTTTGTCCTCATAATTTTCTTCGTTGTCATCGTTCATTCTATCTAGATTTGGATTTCCATCATCTTCACTCGGTTCTTGTGCGTCGTCATTATTTTCTTCTTCCTGCTGTTGATCGGGATGATGCATTTCATTTCCATCATTTCCATTTCCTTTATCTTCGTCAGACTGGTCCTTAGTTCTCAGTTCGTCTTGTATTTTTTCACCAGATATTTTGCTATTATCTTCGAACTTCTCTTCTTCTGGAATATCATTAATATCATCCTCTTCATTGTCCCACATTTTTTCATCAACAACTTTTTCATTTGGGTCGTTTCCATCTCCCATTTCTCTCTCCAATTCTTCCTCGTCGTTATTTTCGTTTTCGTTTTCGTTTTCTCCCTCGTGTTCTTCCGGGAGATCGTATGTTTCCCCTTGAAAGTCGGCTTCCATTTCCATGCCTGTTTCGGCTTCTTCTTTATCTAATTCCTTTTTATCCTGCGACGATTGCGACGTTTCTAGTTCGTCTCCTTTGACCCCAAGTAATTGTTCTTCATTCTCAATTTGATCAGTCACGTCTTGCTTCCCGTCTCCCTCACCCATTCCCGTTCCTTCGACATCATCTTCAAACTTCATCTCTCCAGCGCCGCCATCCCCTTCTCCTTCCCCACCGTCAGCAACATTATCGGAACAGAAACCTTTAGAAATTAGGACCCTAAACACCCTCAGCAAGATGTAGAGCATCTTTGATTGTTGATGATAAAACATTGACGCATCTTCTAACCGCGACTTTGATGCCTTCAATATCTGAACAACCAGCGAGAACGAGTTCACAGCGGCCATAGTGCACAAAGAACGTTCATATTCAGTACATGTTACTCCGCCATCGTGAAGTTGGATTAGAGCATCTGAAAGCTCATGGAGGTTCAATTGCAACGTGTCTAGTTGAAGATTGCTCCATTCTTGTATCATTTTAACATGACTCGTATACGTGGTAATCGACTCCGAACCAGTTGAGTCATCGCCCTCCTTTGGTTTCTCGTAAGAAATTGACTGCGCAGCAATCAACGTGTTCTGAACAAGACGAGAAACGTGGCGAATTGTATTTTTAATCGAGCCATTGCCAGAGTCACAGATGCCGGGGACATTCGAGCTATTCAAAATTGCTGACGCTACTAGACGCGCATCCTCAAGGTGCTCAAAACTAGTGTCGAAAATTGAAGCGGGAAGAATATTACGGCAAGCTTTAACACATGACAACAGCTCTGTCTTTGTTTCACTGAAAAGAGCACCCATATTATCAATTGAACATATTCTGCAAAGGGTGATAGGCAGCTTCCCACCTCTTGGTGAGTAGCGCTGCTCTAAGTCGAAGATGCACTTTTTTACACGTGCAATAATGTCTCGAGTTGTCGCACGATCTGTATCATTCGTAATTAAATAAGACGATTCTTTGATCAAGAGAACCAATTGGTGCAGAGATTCAACTAAGGAAAGCATAGACTCTTCAAAGTTTGTCACGAAACCACGCAATGAGGCTTGCCCCATGGGTATGATATCACCAACGTCTTCATATGACTGAAGACACAATTCAATGGAACCTATCGACTGAATCATTCCAGCAATCATTGACCTTTGCTGACAAATAATAAAGAAAATGTGTTCACTGTAACCTTGCATCAGCGTCATTTCTCGTTGACTCATGTACTGACTTCCAAGCATTGCTATCTCGAACCGAAGTCTCGTTATCTCTACTTGGCAGCGGTGGAAATATGACTCTCCTTTTTCGAGGGCATATATTATCGCCCTGTTCTTGTCGGAGAGGGGCTCTGGTGAAGGCACCGGGAGCTGCATCAAGTGATGAGGATCGCGGATGCTCGATGGCGCAGACCACTTCATGCATGAGTAGCCCTGTTCTTTCAAACACTTGAAAAGGTCCACAAGTGCACGTTGTTTCACCTGCTTCGTCGATTTCATCTCTCTCAAAGCATGAATTCTGGAAAAGATTCCGTTTGATATTTCTGCGGTACAAGTTGCACCGTGACTGGCCCAAGAAAATTCATTTGAAGTAACAGATGCCATCTTCTTCGCGAAACGTTGAATCCCGAGGACGTATTTATCAACGTCATCCTCTAAGTTAGCACGCGCCCAATCGTCAATAGAGAGGTAGCCAAATCTTGGCGGAGAAATAGGTAAATTTTGTTTCGTGCTGGGCGTGGAGTCTTTGGAGTCGATGTCTGACTGTTCAATCTCAGGAAATAACTGCAAGTTGCTTGGGATCGCCGTCACTGGATCGTGATCTTCTGCTTTCGTTTGTTGACAGGATCTCACGCCCTCTGCAAAACTTTGCTCGAGAATGCTTAAAACGGTAGTATCTAGCGCTTCATCGTAATCACGCAAGAATTTCATCAATTTTCGATGATTTTTCTCGCTCGATTCCGCCTAGAATGAAAGGGTGAAATTTACGATTCATGAGAGAGTTCATATTTGCATTGTGCCTTTAAAAAAATTAATTCAATAACCTTACCAACGCGTAGTATGATTGCTCATCCCATTTAGCCAACTTGACCTCATCTTTAAGGCGTCTTTCGATGGGCTCACGAAGACTTGCCTTTGTTTTTGTAATCAACGGTTCGAAACGCGAATAGTAGTTCCAAAATGAGTGAAGCATTCTGATCAAAGCTACATTCCCCCGACCATTGGTTTCGCATTCAACTTTCGACTCGTTAAGAAAGCTTTTGATGATATTTAAGCGCGACCAGAATTCGGAAATGTCCGAAGTCAAAATGAAAGTATCGAGGAGCTTGACGAGATCATCAATACTCTTCGTGTCGCCATCTACTGCTTGTCTCTCAGATATGTATGGGAACCCTTTCCACAGCCAAGATGGAGCGGAATTGAACCATACGCAACAATTTGTATCAGGCAAATTGTCATAATCTGATGATTCGACATTGTGTCTGAGACAATAAAGACGCGGCCAGTACCGCAACGCTCGCAAAGCTCTTGTATTTTCTCGTGATTCGAGTATCTTTGACCAACTCTGCAATTCTAGCTTCCTCCAACTTGCAACAAGTGTGCTCACTTCTTGTAATGGTTTCCCAAGAACCACGTGTTTGCTTGCGTGCTGTTCCCAGTCCTGTGCCTTACGAAGAATAACTTCCAATCCTGACATAATCTTCCCTATTGGGGCAGTTTTGACGTCCAATTGTCTAATGCGCTCAATAACTCTTCCTAGGGCTATAAGAATTGAGTGCCCCGGGAATGCCCTTAAAAGTTGGCTCACTCGAATCAATAACCTCCTAAGAGGCAAATCTGCCTTCATCGACTCAGCTGGCAATGGAATGCTGTGAAAGTCGCTTGCTGCCCCAGAGGTGAAATCTTTCCACCACAGACTCCGGTGCGGACAACATCTCAGCGCCATTGCCATTAGATGAGATCCAACCTTACACATATCATCTTTGTCTTTTTCCATCATTTCGGTAAGTTGTCCCATTTGGCATGCAGCTTCGTATGACGTAATAAAAGCTCTAATTCGTTTGTGATCGTCAATGTTTCTTCCCGAATAAGAGAAAATCTCTTCGTGCAATTTGACGACCATCACTAACTGAGACTCTGTGAGGAAGGAGGTCTCTCTGTTCATCTCACTAGCTGGGTTGACTGTGCAGTCAATATCAAGGCAATCTTCCAGGTCGTCGTCACTATTTGGTGTAGCCAGGCGCTCAAACTCTGCACCGTGATTTGGAAAGCACTCACGAAAAAACGTCTCGTTGTGATCAGCTTCTTTAGTTTCCAAGTCTTTCTGTGGACCCGTTCGCATGTCCCAGCCTGAATCAATCTTTGACGAATGTGCGAGTCCCGAAAACAATGAGTTGATTCTCTCGAGAGTATCCTTGCTGAAATTCGACTGATTGTGGAGTTGTATTTGAATTTGCAAACGCACCAAAGATGCAAAAAGATAAGATTGGTGGATCACGTCTATGTTCCTATCTCCGACACACGCTTTGTTCAAACCAAATTGAACCGTGAGATCTTGCAGGATGTTACGGAAAGAACGGTCTTTTACGATGGGATGCAGGAAGACATAATGCTTGAATGGGAACTCGAGTAACTTGTCTTGGGCGATGACAACTTCATTGTACTTCTTCGATTGGGCATTGATTGTACGCGCAAGTTCTCGCAAACCGCGTTGAATTGCTCTAATCTCGTTCGAAATAGGTATTGTGACGTCTTCATACATCGAATAGCAAGTCGATAGACGAAAACAAAATGCTGACGCGGAACATTGCCAGTTGACTTCTTGAGATCTAAAATTCGATTCAGAAGAATCATTTTCGATTGGATCTAGAAGAGAGAGCACGTTGGTAACACTCGCGGTTGTTGTGCAAAAATGGTGGACTTCACGAAACAAATCAGAAAAATGTGGAGCATCAGTGGGGCGCTCGATTATTTTCTTCTCCTGGTTATCTCTTTTTTTTAACATGTGTTCAGATTGAAGAAGAAGTTGCTTTGTCATGGGGGAGTCGGGGTTAAAGTCACCGTGAGACAAACCAAAGTGAAGCCGGTACGATCGCAAATTTGACATTAATGACTCGAGGAGCCAATTCAGTTGGTTCACTTTTGCAGCAGGCTTATTCCCGGGATCAATTGGTGACGATGGGACGAGAAGGTGGAGCCGTAACAATCCTATGTATATCCAAGCTTTGCCGATGAGACGTGTCTCTTGCAATGCGCTTACTTGGGTATTCTTCAGAATCCGCAGAATCTCGAGAAGGGGTTTCAACAACTTATCAAAGTGGTCACGAAGCGATTTGTCATGGCAATTGCGAAGCAGAGATTCGTACTCGGATTCAGATGTTAACAGAGAATCTCTCCAAAGGCTAGCATCTTTGAATTCTTCTCCCAAAGCGGAACACATATTTTCCAACAAATACTCCACAAGCACGGATTGCGGTACGTCACCCTCTACAGAGGAACACTGAGCAAAAAGAGATAACAGTTTTCTTGCCTGTTCCCTTCTTGCCTCGCCACTTTCCATCGTGAAGAAATCATCATTAGCTCGAGAAGTTGTTAATCTAAGCAAGCGAAACATAGCCGTATTGTGTATATGGAAATCTTGCCTGGTGGGTCCAGCGCAGAAGGTTATAAGCATTCGTCGGATGTTAGATTCTACCGGCAAGGATTTGTTCGTTTGCTCGTGATCATCCTTATTCCAAAACGAAGGTCCTAGCAACCGACTGCTGATAGCATCCAAATCATTGTATGAGTTACACCAATGGTGGTTGAAAAGGTTGTGCAACATTCGGGGAAGGACAGATTTCAATAATTGACCGATTTCGTCGTCGTTCACTAAATGACTTTCCAACGCCCACAATAGTGTTTGATGTGGACGAAGATCGGCGGATGACCAATGCGTGTGGTTTATTGCCATAAGAATAAAGGCAGAAAGGCTGCTGGTATAATTACGAAGATCTCTTAACAAATTCATTGTGTTGGAACATTTGCAACGTTGCAGGTGCTGAGCCAATCTAGAAATGATGGCTTCTTCAGCTCTAACACACCAAATTTCACCAATTTGAGACGCTTGAATCTCGCCGAAAGTAGATATCAAGTTCTGCATCAAATTATCACTCTCTACCTCGCTCAAACAATTTTGTCCCAGCATATTCTTCACCGAGTTTAAATCAAGTGGGTTATCAATCGTATGAATTGATGTGTCGATTGTAGCAAAGTTGATGGCAGATAAGAATTTGTTTCGTGCGTCGCAAAAGTGCTTGGAAAGAACATCGGGGGCACTACCAATTTTGTAATTTCTGGCTGACTTGCCTCTCATCTCATCGGTTGTCGCCCAAAATGTCGTTGCTAAAGCACCGAGAAGCTCAAGGCGAAATTGAGGCTGAGAAAAAAGACTAGGATGGCTCGTGGAAATCAGGATATCAATGTCAATCGGAGGTGTTCCCTGAGACGATACAAGCTTCGCGAAACCGAAATTGTCCTCATTCACCAAAACGCAGGAGGAGGCTATATTGTTCAGTTTGATGAGTTCTCGTAAGTCGTTTGCAGATGACGGTAATAATGGATGCCCCCCTCTCTTCCAAAGAGTGTCGGACGATAAAATTACACCCCCCATAGCTTCTTTGATCGCTTCGTCGATTGCTTCCAATATCAACCGTAAATTATCGGAAAGATTGAAAATGTTTTCGTCACTTTCACGCACACTTTGGTACAGAACAGAACTGAACTTTGTGACAGCTTTTTTGAACCAAATATATTGTGTTAAAAAACTCGTTAAATCAAAACAGATCTGCGACTGCGATCTGTTTCCGTTGTATTGCGATCTCTTCAGATGCTCCCAAAATCTGTCTCGACAAAGAAAGGTGTGTTGAAGGGCCTCCGCTTGAACATCTGCAAGGTTTGTTTTCAGGCATGTCCCCAAGAAATCATCGGCTGCCTGAAATAAAGGAAGGAGTTGGGGAGTAACGGGACACCTTACAGTCGTGATTTCGATTTGTTTCTTGTTCATTAAGAAAGATGCGGCAATCACGCTTAGTCCATTGCCTGAAGAAGGTGCGTTGGATTTGAGTAATTGTTGATAAGTCACGCATTCGTCAAGCAAGTGTGGGAATCGAGCTATTTGAGATCTTTTCCTTTTCAAAGTTGTTGGCTGTGTGGGTTCGTTCGATTCTAGAAGAGACGTGAAAAGAGTGTTCCATGTCTCAAATCTGCTTGCACGTGTCGGTGGGTTAGTTAGNTCAAAGTAACTCATTGTTTCTGGAATGAGGTCATACTTCGTATGGCAGGACATAATTCGGAGAAGTCGACTCTCTCTAATCACCCTGGACAAAGGAGGATCAATTTGAAGATCCCCTCTCGTAGATATTCCGTGTATCAACCCGTGTGAAGTTACTGTGGAAGAAAACTTTGAGATAATGCCGTGATGTTGTGGTTCATTTTCGTGGATCTCATAAAGAAGCTGGTGAGAAAGTATTAGTGACGACAACGACATTCCTCGACGTAATAACGAAGTAAACAATGAACCCCAGTCCTTCAAAGTTTTTATTGTAGGGGTGTCATCATGATAGTCCATGCATTGTCGACAATCTAGGTTGTGAATCGATATCATGGTATGACCTACTGTGTGCGATCTCACGTCACGTCCCCACATACTTGTGAGTTCATCGATTTTCTCCAACTCACTTCGTTTGCTCGACTGCGTTGAATTACGTCGTATCGATTCTTCTGCAAAGGGTAATAGGCAAACTTCTATGCAACGATTTCTCATTGCCCTGGACACTTCGCCATGAGAAGTGGGATTCATACTCAAGAACAACCTGAAATTGGGATGTGGTTTGATTTTTCGAGGCTTTGCACCATCATTTTCGTCAGCGATTCCACATTCTGTGATCACTAACTCTCCACCGAATTCCATCAATGGGTTCAGGCGATCAAGGACGGAAGATGGACAGAAATTGACGTTTTCAAGATGTAACCAGTAACCCCTTTCCATTGCTTGTACAAGAATTCCATCAACCCATTGAAATGGCCCCTTTCCGGCATTTTTAGAAAGATTTTTCCGACACGACAAAAGCCATTGCTGACAGATGGATACTCTTTCAGAGAATAATCGAGAGAAGGAAGGGTGACGCTTCCCTACAGACACGAAACAGTCTATGAGCTTGTCAATCGCAGAAAGCAATGCTGGACTAGAATAAAGCGAGGTCTTTCCGCAGTCAATCTGGGACAATTTATCGTGTACATTCCAAAAACGACGATTTATGTTGTGAAGCATATCAGCGTCAATTCTGCATGTAATGCATGCCCTGTTGTAAATGTCAGATAATATTTTCAATACATCCTTTGACCCACTCATCGAGTCTGTCTGCTCAAAGCAACCTATAAGTTCAGTGACATCGGTAGAAGACGACATGGCGAGTGTCTCGATGTGTACAGATCGGAAGAGCACA
>JALLPE010000092.1:0-14122 GCA_036940025.1 Conticribra weissflogii
GCACGTCTAAGTTGTAACAAGAACACTAAGCACCAGGGCGTCACCTAACATTCTGACACCTTTTTCTGCCATCTGTCAATCATCTGTCAAACAACCAAAAGATGGGTAGTAAGAAGTAACTGTTTGGGGGAAAACAGAAATTTGGGATTCCCAGGAACAGAGAGATGGGAACTCATGTAATGCTTTTTGTGGTCACTACACTTTCCTCCACTATAACTGAACCTTCAGTTATAGCAGAGGTTCTCTATAAGGGATAGTGCAACAAATGTTTATTTGTTCTGTTACACCAGCCTGTAACTGAATAGTGACCATACCATTCATGTGAACACATACAATCTCAAAGGGGCTGGAGGTTTTGACAGCAAGTTTCCCTTTGATTATGTTGTCATACTTCAGGGCTTGTTGTCTGACAAAATAGTCATAATTGATGCACCATTGGTTGCTCTCACCAGAATTTCATTCACTAATGGTTTGCCATTTTGCAATGAGGGGAGCATTCAAGAGCACATCATGGGAAAATGCATAGGCTCTAAGGCTTGCCTTTATTACTGTTGAGATAGTCAATCTCATCAAAGACATAGTTGTAGCAAGTTCACCATCAATGAGATGCAAGATGTTTTATGGTATTTGTTGCAGCCATGATAAGAGTAATGTTTTCAATATGATTGTCATTGTCTGATGCATATGTTTTGCATATGGCATAAGCCTGCAGGTTTGTACTGGTAGTGTGAACATCTTTGATTCCCAGAACAGGAGGATGCAGGCAAAGGCATATCCCATTATCTTGCCACCATTGTCATGGACAACTCATACCAGTCTTGGGTAAAGAGCCAACCAGGTATTTTCAATTATTCTCTCAATGGCATCACTTGATTTGGTGTCAATGCAAGTTCAACTAGATTGGTTGTCATGTCAATGCCTCAATGCATAAAATTACCCAATAAAGTTTTCTGTTTTTGCGGGTCACGGTCCAATGAGGTCAACATCAACTGAATACTATTATGTGATGGTAAGGTCATATTCATGTAATAGTCCCATTCCTGTGCAAGGTATTTTTATGCATTGACAATAATCATGGTGGAAATAGTCAACAAGATTTCTGATGTCTGGATGATACTATCTGGCTTGGATAGTCATGGACATTTTGTTGTCAGGATGGTCTAGTATGGAATAATACCACTTGGTCAAGGGTATTACTATTTCTTTGGTCAATGCTTTATTTTCCCATGGGCAATCATTTGGGAGGGCATCACATAAATTGCGCAATCATCAATAAGCTTATCAAAGGCGGATGATGAACAACAATGAGAGATTCCAACCAAATTACTTGCAACCAAAGGAAGTATTCTTGCCAATACAGAAATCTGTTCCACCACAAAATAGTCACCAGCACTAGTTAACACAAAACATAGTGCCTTAAGCCAAATGGGATGCAGAATAAGATGGACTGTTACTCACAATTTATTGTATTCTTCAAAACTTTGACATGGCATGACATAGAATCCAACTAATTTGTTCCTGTTTTTGATATCCACCACAAGATCTTTCCTCCACTCTCCCATGACCATATTTGTTATTTAGGTTTCCTTTATGCTCTTCTATTTCTTATATACCTCCTCCCATTTTCATCAATCTACACTCACCTCCACCTTCATCTCTCTCTTACCCTTTCCCCTCCAGCCAGACCTCTCCTTCCAACACACCACCCCCTTCCCATCCCTGACCACCTTCCACACACCATCAATGCCACTTCCACCACCACCCCTTCCACTATCTCCACAATATTTTTGATCTAGCAAACTCCCTCCAGCCCTTCTTCTAAGCCTTCTTCATGCCAACCTCTCAACCCAACTCCTTTATTGCTTTGAACCCTCCCAATTCAATGTTGTCCCAGCTATCCTGCCACATTGACCCCCACATTCTTTGTTGCCTCAGCAAAACAACCCATCCCCTTTACAACCCCCATATTGACCCTTTGATTGTCTTGGCAGTTCTGACTTCTACATTGCCTCTGTAATCCCATCGCTCCATTTCCCAAATCCCATGTTGCCCAAGCAACCCAAATCCCTACTCATCACAGCCCCAACTTTGACCCTCTATCATCGTGGCAATTCCAATTCCCACATTGCTTCTGCAATTCTGCCTCTCCAATCTCTACACCCCATGTTGCCTAGGCAACCCGCAACCCCAACCCCTTCTCACCACATCCACATCCTTGAACCCTCTATTGCCTCAGCAATCCTAATTTCCACATTGCTTTTGTAATCCTGCCTCTCTAATTCCTACACTCCATGTTGCCTCGGCAACCCTGACCACTTCTCAACACAGCCACCGCCTCAACCCCTCTCTGGCCTCAGCAATTCAGTTTTCCACATTACTTCCACCCCCCACCACTTCATTTCTCACACTCCATATTGCCTATGCAACCCCAATCTCTTCTCATCACAGCCACCACCTTGATCCTTGATTGCCTTGGCAATTCTATTTTCTGCATTGATCTGCAATCCTGCCACGTCATTCCCCACAATCCATGTTGCCTCAGCAATTCCAATACCACCCCACAACTGCCACCAACTTGACCCACCCACTGCCTTGACAAATCCCTCCTCCACCTCCCCACAACACTGCCTTGACCATTGCTTCCCCACATTCCATGTTGCCTGGGCAACCCATCCCCACCCCACAATGACCACCACATTGATCTATTGCTACCCTCAGAAATTCACACAATCCTTGTTACATGTCCGACTATCTACTGCCCTGACCACCCCTCCACCCTGGGTCCTGTCATTTTCCACTCTTCTCTCCTGACTCTCTCCGCAGCTCCCTCTTGTACCTGTCCCATAATCAATGGGACCCCTCCTCCTGTCCTTCTCCCCAGGACATCCCATATTATATCACCCCCCACCAAAAAAGGGGGGTTTCTTTCTCAATCAACCAATCTCAACTGGGACTACTGCTGGCTCTACACCCCAATGGGAGAACCACACACACATCCCATACCTTGCTTCACCCCATCTTTCATGTTTGGCCCTAACCTGCTTGTCACCACCACCAACAAAACTACCATCGCCCTCACTGCCAACCATAGTGAATACCACCCCGTTGATGTCATCTCTGACTAAGATTCCAATGGTAACCATAGCCCCATACCCGCCCCAATAGTTAATATCCATTTTCAAGCAATTGTCTGCCAGAATCCTTCCTTCCACCAGATCTTCCCTTGCATTTGGGACCTCACCCAACCATTTCTCATACATGAATGCATTGAGTCTCTTTGTGACTGCATACTCATCAACACCACACCAGGTAGCAGAGAATATTGGAATCATTTTCACCTTTGAATAAAACTGCACTCCATGCCTATCTCTCCCTCTGGTGGGTCTGACAAAATCAATCAAAATTGATAACCATATATCAAGAAAAGACTCTTAGATTTCAGAATCTACATTGTCAACATCATCCTCTCCTACATCTGCCAATGTCATAAGAAGCACCTGCCACCTCTCTCCATCACAATATCTTGTTCAGCTCAAGTATGCCTACAAACTCTCCACCACCCTCAAACAACAACTAACAACTAGAACCACATCTAACTCCATACAAAATAATCTCCATCTTCCTGTTGCCTTCCCCAAAAATTGTGTCCGTGTGATCACCTCCTTCCATAAAATTGAACCTTTCAAAAAACCCCAAATGGCCCTCAATTCAATTGAGAACATTACTACTCTCCTCAAATGACAATACAACCAGGAAATGGCATCTCCTGCACCAACAGTCCATCCAATTCTACAGCGTGTTATTCAAGTCCAATCAAAATACCAAATGCGACTGTTTTCAATACAAGAAGTGCTGGATGTTTCAAGTTTCTCCATTCATGGTTACAAAACCTTGAATTTTCAACTGAATCTACCATAGTCATCACCACTATGAATGTTTCTTCTTTAAATTTGGCCTTGTCTGAGTAACATGATTCCAATCATGATGGTCTTTTTTATTTGTTGACACCATGATTTCTACTGTGGTTGAAGTAAGCAGTGAAAAAACGTTTATGACCAATCTGATGGGTGTTGTATGGATTGTAAAGAGCAAAGAGTGTTGGTATTCAAAAAAATACATTTGAATTTTGCATTGTAGGACTGTAGAATATATTCTTTTCAGTGAGAAAGACAGGAGGACTCCCTTGAAGTTTCCTTACTCCATGTGGTGAAATCAAAAAGGAAACTTGTCTCAAAAATCTTGAGTAAGTTCTTGAAAGGAATTGCTGATATTGCATTGTGACTTCTCCAAAATTCATGACATTGACTCTGACACCTGACATGTTCATTATATGTGAAAAATTGTGAAAGGACCCAAACCTTTAAAAAATATTTCTTTGCATGCAATATTTGGCTGTTGTTCTTTGCTCTTCTTGTTGTAACGAACTCTAAAATGTATTTTATTAAGTATCAAGTGCTGGATTTTTCAGATTAATTCCCATGAACACCCAACATAAATGGAGTCTCCAACAACAGAAGTCAAAGTTTTCAAATAAATTGAATTCTACAACATCTGACAAACATTAAAACTTTTCCTCATCATGTCTTCAATAATTCCAACTGATTGAAATTGTGGAAATAAGCAAAAGCATGCCTAGGAGCACTTGGTCAAACTGATCCCACCTAGATAAGAATCACTGACATCATTGGAGGTGGGAATTGGAAAGTTAATAATCAAGAAATTTGACAGTCATTGAGTTGAGTCTCAATGTATCAAGCAAGTTACTGATTTAGTGGTCATACTAAGAGAAATATATTTTGGTATTTATCTTCTCAATCTTCAACAATAATGTCAAGTGGTATCTTGGAAAAACCATTCAATAAGTTACACATGGAACATAGACAGTCCCCAATTCTCTCAAGAGTTTTCAATTGCTTTGACAAAAAAGTCCGGGGTGTATGAGATAACACAATGCTCAAATGAATCCACTTTGGTTAGGTTGCATCAGAATATTTTCATACACATGAAAAATGTGTGATATTGGCATCATTTTCCTTGTCATCATTGTCCTATTGGAAAATGATTTGCAGCTCCAAATCCAGACTCCCAAGCTTCAGTAGCAGCAATGAACTTCAAATCATGCCACTTTGGTCTGTCACTCCCTGATATTCTCTTTCATGACAACCAAGACATTCTGGATATCCTTGACAGCACATCCAGTTAGAAGACAGACGTTTTGCTTGTGTGGTGTTTTCATAATTTTAGGAAGAAAGTTGGTTGGAAGTGATTGACATGATAGCTTTGTTTGGTGATGGATTTCTCAACATTGGAAGTCAAATAGCAATGTAATTTGATGTTATCATTATTTCCTTGATGCCATATAGAGCAGTTATAGGATTTTTGGTTTTGGTGTACTGAAAGAAATTAGTTCCTGAGAAGAAATCAGGTGATGCAGACAAAAAGATGTCTTGAAAGTGCAATAGGCAGGATCAAGTTGTTCTAAGATTTGCTTAATGGTAACAAAACAATCTTGTGGAACAGATTCTTCTTGATCAGACTTAGATGAAATGGAGTCATCAGTCATATAAAATATGACCAGTATTTAGTAGCAACACTGGTGTCAACTAAAGATATAAGAACAGAGATGAAGGATTGTCTGCTATAGACTGCAGTGACAATCATAGCTACAACAGAATGAAACTCCAATATCTTTTCAAAGATTATTCATCTTGTTGTGTACCTGAGTCATGGCTCAAAATAGATACTAAAGCTATATCACTAAATATGACACAATAAAATAAATATGGTGAAAAGTGAATAATCAATTTCAAAATTTATGAATAATTAGAGCAAGGTTGAGCTATGGAAATTATTACAAAGTTCATAATTATTTACATGTATCTGTGTTATTAATTCCAGAATTGCTTTCAGAAACAATGGAATATGTTCTCAATGATGTTCTAGATCGTGTTCAAGAAAAAAATTATTCTTCTTGGAAGAAAAGATTCATATTATAAAAAGCTAAAATTCAATTATGTGAGTATGACATGGAATATTATTTGAATCTAGGCTGAATTGATTATACCAATTCTTCCTATTCCATACAAATTCAAATACACAAGCAAAAACAAAAAACATCAACAGCAGGACCATCTGAACCTACTTACAACGAATGAGAGACTTTTTGGTGGTGCATTAGGACACTAGTGTTGATGATCACTTTGGATGTTGTTTGCTGTATCCAAATTTGTATACAATTGTCATGAAATTGTTTTCTACTTGACTCTGCTTCCAGAACCAATTATTACCTATAAGGAAAAGTTGAGAACAAATTCTAAAATTCTTGGAATCAATTCTTCTTTTCTAAGAACATTGTTCTTCATTCCAGAGAACACTCCTGAAGTTTTCTGATTATTGATTCTAGAATCTGTCACTTGGAACACAGTACCAAGATCTATCTTAATGTTTGTGGAATGATACCCATGACATCAGGGTAGTGATTGAGCTGTTGGAAGCAGAACTTGACAATGTTCATATTAATGACAGTTGAAGAATCTGGAATGACAATTCAGAAGTTCCATATTGACAAAGACATCAGCAAAGACACAGGGGTGTTCAGGACCATGTATTTTGATTAAATGCTGTTGATGGAGATCAAGTTTCATTTTTTGGCCACTCCACTGAATTGAGGATTAGTCTGCCCTTCTTGATGTCTTCACCCAGACTATGTTTTGCAGACAAATTGTGAGAGACATATTGGCAGTAGGATGACAAAGTTGCTCAATTCTTCCTTTTGCTGTAATTTCCACAACTTGGTTGAGCTTCTTGCCAATGAACATGTTGCATCTGTGATACCAGTATTACATCCAGTTGGACTAACATTGAGACACCCAAGCTGTTATGACAAGGCAAAAATTGGGAATAATTTTACATGATGCTGGATTTGTTGTGTAATGGTATCATAATCACAATTGGTGGTGGTGTAATGGTATCAATGGTAATGGGTCAGAAGACTAAAATTGAGCTTGGAATGGAATATAAGGAACATGCAGGGTCTGTCAGGTGGGATGGCTGTCTGGGAGGCCCATTCTGTATTTGGTTTTGATGCTATATGAAGTCATTGTTGAAACAATCATTGTATATTGACCATGTGTAGCAGATGAGTGGATGTCATTCCTGTTGACTGCATTCTCATTTGTTGATCAGTCTAGAAGTTAGGATTTTGATCACAATGACTTCAAGCTTCAATGGTGAAGAAAAGGTTAGGATCAGACAGACAAAATCAGTCAACCAGAGGCCTGTGTCCATGGGAAGGGACATCTTCAGTAGCAATTGTGGTTATGGTTGTAGTTGTGCATTGAAAGATGCCAGTAAAATATGAGGGTGTAGTGGTGAGTGAATACTCACCTATGTGAGTATCCAAAGATGTGTTTTCCAACTGCAATATGGAGGTATGACAAGTAGCAATAAGTGGCAGCAGCCAAGAGGTGTTGGATTCCCATTGTTTTCCAGAAGCTTTCATTTTCAGTTGTTGTTACTGTTTAGGGCTGGTCACTGTGAATGACCATCATTTGATGGAGGGGTATCCATAGAGAGGGACAAGTTGTATGGTTGATATTGTTTCTGAAAATTAATTAAATTATGCAACAAATCTTAGAGGTTAGGGTTTAGGCATAGCCTCACTGGCGGTTTTTTGAATTGTGGTTGTGTTCATTACATGTGAATGTAATGTGTTGGGATTTAAGGAGAGGCTGTTATGTTCCTCTTTGTGATCATTCTGTGACTTAGTTCCTAATGGACTGTCCTGTTCTTTAATTTGAGGACATGTTTGGGTACATCATGGTCAGGACATACTCGAAAATGTCCCAGGATATTTCCTTCTAAATATCCATAACCCAAAGTCACTTGAGGACATATGTCCTATATTGATAGAGTGAGAGGACATAATTTACAATTAAAAAGCATAGAAAACAGTAAAAAATCAATTACTTCATATTTTTGTATTCTATGTGATGAGATCTGTCTAAAATACAATAAGAAGGAATTGTCAAAGTTGAAAAATTATTTTCAATTTCTTATTAGTGTTTATATATTATTCATCTACAGAAAATGGTATCAAGTCACACGAAAGATGAAGAATATAAATTCAAAATTATATATGAGTTATATATTAAAATAAGCCAAAATATAGGAAACATTGATAAACCCAACTTCAATGCATATAGAAACAGTTTTCAGTAAGTTGAAGGAAGATGAACAAAGTTGAGAGATTCTAAGCAATTTTTGACCAGCAAAGTTAGCACTGATTGCTGATATGAAACACAGGCTTGGCTGCAAGAGACATCATCACCAGTTTATGAGTTGTACAGTGCCTTGAATGAGAGGACAAAGCCTACAAAACATTCCTCATTTTGTATCAGATTCATCAACTGACAAGATATTTGTTTGAGAATAAACGTAAATTGTTTTTATTTGCTCTCCACATCTCAATGGAAGCACTGAGCTCTTGGGACAGTCAAATTCATTTTATAAGATTATGTAACTATAGGTTATGTAATGACTTAGTTGCCACATCATTACTACCAACAATACAACAACTATTAAAACACAACAAATCATGAAGGATGTTGGACTATACATTTGAGATCAAGATGCAATATAGTTTTTCTGAAGCATGAGAAAAAATATCAGAAGAATGTCTGCTGCAATTCTCACCTTGGTCCTACAGGGGAAAAGGATGTAATTTAGAGGTATTTTATTTTTGACAGACAATGTAACTTAATTAAAAATATTCTTAGGAAGTCAATACAATAAAAATGAACTTATACCATTTTTCATTTTCTATGGGCAATGCAGAAAGTCAATCAGTGCATGGTTGAATTAAAACTTGTAAGAAAGAGTAGGGTAGTAGCAAAGAATTTTGCTATCCAGGAATCAACAGAAGAATAGTGTATCTGAAAATTCTCATAACCCAATGTACAATTGATATTGCTAATGATGCAACAGTGTCATCCACTTTTGGTTGGGTACAAGCACTACAGATTTAAGGTGTAGATATTACCCCAATTGAAATTTATGAGCTGCGATGTGGTCAAAGAATAAAAATATGTTTTTCAGGGACGGGGGGACAAGGGGGAGAGGTGGATAAGAAATTTGTCACAATGCTCTTTTGGATTTAAGACAGATGTTAAAATTTTGAATGAAAGAATTTGACATGCATGATTCCCACAGATGAATGAAAATAAAATCAAAAGATTTATTTGAAAGACTTGGATGATTTATGAGGTTTTGTGATTACAAGTAGAGGTGATGACATGCATCTGCTGCAGAAATGTGACTGAGCAAAAAAACTTCAAAAATGTCTAGCCATTGTATTCTTTACCTCTGATTTTAAGCTATGTCCTTGCCTCAAACCTCAAAATATGTTGAGAATATTCTGGGACATTTCCAACTAAGATCCATACATTTGGAATGCACCACAGAATTTTCAGCCATGTGTGTGTGCTATGAACATGTTTTCCAAATTAGTGCAGATGTTATCACCATCCTGATTGTTGTGCAACAAATGTTGACAAGAGGTGTTGGACGCAGGGGATTCAAAAAATAAAGAGGTTGTTTGGGCTGAGAGCAAGGCTGCTGCATCAGTGATTAACTTCTCCTGTTCATTGTTTTCTTGAGCTCAGTGTCATCAAGTCAGCTGATGTTGGTCATTGAAGAGTGGAGATTTTCTGCAGATTGACCCACCATTGTTTGATGCAAGGGTGATGTGTAGTAGAAACACTGAATGGGTAAGGGTGAGGTTAGTGTATTAATTGGTTTTTGGGCTGCTTCATCATGAAGGATGTGCTAGTTTTTATTTGGTAATTACTTGGTTTTACCAGGTTGCTTCAAATTGCATGACAATACCAAAATAATTAAACTTTTCATTGTATACAAAAAACATCAATTGTGATTGAATGGTGAATGGAAAACATTACATGACCACAGTCAATTGCTATAACATTCCATGATATTCCTGATACAGATTATATATACACTCTGAATACATTAGCATGACATTAAATGCTCCCAGTAAAAAGTTCCTCAATACATACAAATCAATTGTATCTTCACGTACTTGTATTGGATGAGTAATCCTCTTCTAATTTTTACATTAGTTTTTCTGTGTTTTTACCATAATGCTGCACATTAATAGGGGTACAAGTAGGTCTGCAATGCAGGAAAAAATGATTTTACAATGTCTTTCAGTTTTTCAGGATACAAACTACATTGTAGGTATGGGTTCTTGGCAGTACAACTATTATAGACCATGCACCCTTCAAGGATGATAAGAGAAAATGTGGGAAAATGTGAGAAGGAATGAATCACAAGGACATACTTCACCTGATGGGAGCTTGCTGCCATGCAGAGGTCATTTGCAACTTTTCACAAACTGGCACCCTGTCACAGAAGGATAAACCTTTGAAACAAGCCACAAAAAGATGACACAGAATTGCATTAGTAAAGACTGTGACATCTGAGGAGACTGATTGTAGATCCTTGTTTAACGACAAAGGAAGTGTTCATCTTGGTGATAAAATTGTCTGATGATTTGCCAAGGAGCTCCTTAATGATGCAGTCCATAAGGGGGGTTATGGATGACGGCAGGTTTAGCAACCTGATATGATTTGATGTAGTGAGAAGCCAATCTCGTCCTTTACATTCTTGCATGTAACAATAAGGGAGATACATATGTTGCACTGGACAATATACATCATGGTAATTTCTCTTATGTGGAAGGCCATTGCACTGAAGTGAACTCCCATTCCATTTCCAGATGTTATGCTTGAGGGAAGAGATTGTATCTCAAAAGAGAGTGTTATGTTCTTTATTGGTGTTTCATATGACAATTGACTAGGCTAATTCTATAAGGAGAGGAGGATGCAGTTGTTTAGTCTTTTCATCATAGAGGGTAAAGGCCAAATTGAAATGATCCATGCAATTAATTGCAACAGTGTCCATCTTTGATGGGATGGGATGCCCTGGATGGAGTCAGATACCCAGTTGGTGATGTAAGAGATGACATTACCATCAGGTTTAGCGTACACAACAGCAGATGGTCGAGTGAGGGAAGGCATTGGGATCCAGAAACCAGAAATGCAGACTATCTTGTCCTCCCAGATGACTTTGTCATCATCTGAGATGGAGATGATACCATCTGCCTCTGAGCCCCACTCCTTATTGTATTGATCAATAAAAAGGAAAGTTTGGGAAGAAAAAACTGAGGACAAGGGTATGAAGATCCTTTGACCATACCAGACAAATTTGGAGACAATTCAAACAATTTCACAGAGCATGGCCATGTAAATAGGGCTTCCAAAGGGGATGGAAAAGGTAATGGGCACATGCATTAATGTCATCCAAAAGACCAAATCTCTAATATCCTTATGGGAGTAAGGATAAATGGCTGGGAGTGTTTCCTTGGTGAATTCTAGCCCAATTCAGAAGCCAACCTCAAAAGCCTCTTTCCTGCCAACAACAAGGAAGATCTTGGTGAGGCTTGATTGGGTGGACAGGATGAAAGTGAATTTCTTGTAGGACAAGGTGGCAACAAGAAGATTAATGCTTATGGTGGAAGTGCAGTTTGGGACTATAAAAGGTACCAGAGGTGATTGGATGGGGTGATAAAGCAGAACCCCACCAAGTCCTGATGGGAAATCCTTGAACATGGAATGGTGGTACACATCCAGTATGTGGGAACACTTTTCATCACCCAAGCATGAGCACAGATGGGAAAAGACTTGCAGAAGGAGACAACCCAACTGGATATGGTCTCATATAATATATGAGTATTTGCAAAATATATGATATTTCTTTCATAATGTGTATTAGGGTTTATAATAATATTATAAAACATTAAACAATAAAACTTCATGCGAGGATCGCTAAATAATTCAAAATTTTTGCATCTCGCTAAAAAACAAAATTTTAACTCTCCCGTTATCTCCACAGCCCGACATTCTTTCCAATAGTACCCTGCCATTTTATTCGTTCCTCAACCCAATCAAGCAAGTTAAAAAAATCTCCCGACCTTCCCCACCAACTGCCGCTCGACGAAGGTACGAGGTTTCTATATTCAACCCAACCCGATAGGCATCAAACATTTATGATGATTCTTTCTCGAGAGCGAAGGAGTTAGGAATGGCGCCGTGTTCCCAACCTATTTTTCTTCCCCTTGGCCTGTCCATTCAACCTCAAATCCCTCGACGATCGCAGGAAGTCACCAGACCATCGTAATACTATTCATTTCGTCCAAGTTTGCATGTCCTTCCAAACGGATCTCGTGTAGTGGGCTGTTCATCATTCATTGTATCATTCAACTCCTCGATTCTTCAGAGAAGCAGATGTCAATTCAGAAGTTTTGTCAGTTTGGATTGCCTCGTCATGCCAACCGCGAATAGTTAAGTTGATTTTTCACTGCAAAGAGGTACCAGTTAAAATTTTCGTTGAATTTATTACTCTTGCTACTCAAGCCACATCGAAAGCCACATCGAAAGCCATTTATCAACCTTCAAATCAAATCCCTTTCAACAAAGTAGTATCTTGTAGAAAAAATGTGGAGAAACGGCAGTCAACAACAAAGAGACCTATCAGAAGAAAATCTTCTCTCCCTCATTTCTTCGTTTCCCATTGGGTCAGACACCCCCGGAGTCTTGAACAGCAGCAATCATCATAACGATGTAATGAGTGACGATTACGGTGACTCCGATGAGGACGAGGGCGTGGCAAACAATAGCAACAGTTTTAGAATGAGTGCGAGAAGCAGAAACAGCAGTAGAAGCGGGATCGACAGCATCCACAGCAGCACTACTAGTAGTAGCACCCTGCGCATGAGCGAGGAAAATATCCATTATTTCAAGGACGATAATGATGAGACTGACAGTAATCAAAACAAACCAGGCAATGGAAAAAAAAAGTTTGACTCTGTGAAGAAAGTCAAAGATGTCATCTTTGATGAAGAGGTCCCAATATCGTCTTCTTCCTCATGCGCATCTTCCGATTCGTCTAATTCCAACAATAGCGGAATCGAACATATTAACGCCTTCGTCAAAACTATGGAAGAACATAACAAGAGCGGGTCGTATTTGACGAAGGCAAGTGATGGAAGTACTGCCAGTGGTATGAGTCATCTCAGTGGAGCCAGGAACCCTAGCATTGCTGTGGGGGCTGATGGTGATGGAAATAGGAAACACCCCAATGAAAATGAAAACAATCATTCCAATACGTTCCAATCAGCTCGAGCGACGACTTCAGCTTCTTATGCAGGGACGACCACTAGTCCAACGAAGCATTCGATTTCAGTCAAAGTATCAACGACCTCGACGTCATCAAAAAAAGAATCCCCCTGCCTTGACGATACTATTTATATGGAAAAGGAACGTTTGAAAAGGTTTAGTTTGGATAATGAGAAAATGTCAAATTTTGCTGAACTAAAAACTGCACTTGAGATCGAATACGACGATGAGACCGGCATCGAAAATCGCGATGGTTTTGGTCATGACAAAATTGAAAAACATACTAATCAAGTTTCAACTTTCCGTAAATTTGACGATAAGATTGCAGTTGTAAAACACAACAATAGTGGCGACGAAAACGACACTGACGATGAAAGTGTCGACTACAACACCGCGCTCTCGGCTAAATTCAATATCGGGGCAAAAGCTACAAGTGAACTTGACAATATAGACGTGAATGAAGCGGGGACGTCCTCTGCAATGGATATATTGGCGAAATTCTCTATTATTCTCCATGATGGCAACAGCCATGATCGTCCCAATCGAAATGAAGAGGAAGGTAGCCGGACTTCAACTGCTTCTACAAATATCCGTGAATCAATGAAATTTAAACAGACCATGCAGTTGTTAGACCATTATGATGAATTAGATAACATGACGTGGAATGAGAGTTCAGATGCAATAAAGTATGCGTCAAGTCAACGTCAACACAACCCATCAGAAATTCATCCCCTGCATCATCAAGGACGACGGAATCAAAAATTACCCGACGTATCTGTGGTCGCCAAGGAATCAAGGGAAGAGAAAGAGGCAAAGCGGCAAAGGAACGAAGCAATCTTTCTTTTGCATGCTTTATTTGCGAATTTTTG
>JALLPE010000093.1:0-24987 GCA_036940025.1 Conticribra weissflogii
TGTCTACGTAATAAATTCCTCATGATTTTAATAATAGCACAGTATCATTAAAAGCTCTCAAAACTTAAAATTTGGTTGTTGCTGTAAGGTCAAACTCAATAACTAATTTGTTGTTTTTTATAATTTTTTATTGTGCCAATTCACCCAAAGTCCAACTCAAACCCCGTCAATGGCAAAAAATGTAAGATATGTCAAAGTACTCATTATGAACTACTTCTCTGATACTTTAAATGGTTCATGAAGCCTATGAAACAAGGTCAGATTAACTGCTGATAAGCAGTCAAGTCTGGCATGTTAACCATCTACCTGGGAAAATCAAAATATTGAAAATGTTTGACATAAAGGTTTCCATTAAATAGCAATATGTATTTACAGTTTTGGTTTTCATCAAAAAGATGAGGGTCAAAAAGTTATTCATAATAAAGACGAATTGGAATGAACAAATATAAGAATAATATAATCATATTTTGCTATTAAATTGACAAATATTCTAACAGATCAAGAAAAAATATTTATGTAAAATTTTTCTAAATTCTCACCATCATAGCAATAGATGTGAGACATTTAGGACTTGACCACAGTGCAAAGGGTCTCAGAGTTATTCATTATTGTAAGAAAAAGTGAAGAAATATTTACAAAATACAATATGCTTTTGGTATTATATTGGCATATTTTTTTGATGGAAAAGCAATAAATTTTGGTTTTTGTGAATGTGTGGAAGGTCTAACACTATTCATATTGGTAACAAATAGGAATGCAAGAAGAATGACATAATAAGATATCATTTTGATGTTATAATGACACATTTCTTACATAGAAAAGGGAGAAAAATTGTTAAAATTAGACAAAAAGAGCTTTATCAAACTGATATGATTTTGAAATTTTGGCTTTCATCACAGTGTAGATGGTCTAAAAGTTATTCATAATAGGAAGAATTAGATATGCACAGATATTAACATGATACAATATCTTATTGGTATTATATTGATACATCTTTTAACTGGAAAAGCAAAAAAAAGTAAAAATTTTCGAAGAATTCGCCATCAAATTGGTATGTATATGAAGTGTTGGATTTCACAGAAGTGTGGATGGTCTTAAGTTATTCCATGCAACAAAAACTAGAAACTAGGAATGCACAAATATGTACATTATACAACATCATTTTGATAATCTACTCATGCATGTTCTACCATGAAAAAGCAGTGTCATTACAAAGGTTGACATAAAATTTACCATCAAGAAGCCATGAGTATATGAACTTTGGCTTTCATCATATATTGGATTGTCATAAAGCCATTCATAATAGTAAGAAGCAGTAATGCACAAATATTGACACAATATAAATCATTTTGGCATTATATTGACAAATATTTTACATGGAAAAAAGCAACATTAATTAAAAAAATTTCTAAATTATCACCATCAAATAGCCATAAGTATGCAAATAACTGGCTTTTATCTATGTTTTGAGAGTCTGAAAGTTATTCATATTAGTCAAAATTAGGAATGCACAAACATTAACAAAATAAAAAATCATTTTCATATTATATTGACACAATTTTTTACCTGGAAAAAGAAGAAATGCTGGTAAAAATTTGACATGACATATATCATTAAATTAAAATGAGTGTAATCAATATTGGCTTTCACCAAAGTGTGGAGGGTGTAAAAGTTATTCATAGTAGTAAAATTAGGAATGCTCAAATTTGTATAATACAATATCATTTTTGGTGTTATGTTTACACCTTTTCCACATGAAAAATGGAAAAATTTGACTAAAACTTTGTGGATAAATATATATAAGTATGAGAAATTTTAGTTGTTGGTATAGAGTAAAGTGTCTACATGTTATCCTTCTTAGGAAGGACAAGGAATGTACAAAGATTTACGTAACACAATATCATTTTGGTACCAAGAAAAATCAAAAATATCTAATCACCATAGTTATTTGCAATATTGGTTTTCATCAAAAAGTGAAGGGCCTACAGTTATTCATAATATAACAGAATAAGAATGTACAAGCATTATAATATACAATGATATTTCTTTGTAATATTGATAAATATTCTACCAGGAAAAAGAAAAATACTTTTATCTAGTTCTTCCAAATTTTCACAATCTAATAGCCTTAGTACATGAAATTTTGACCTCCATCAAAGTGTGGAAGGTCTACAAGTTTTCATAATAGTAAGTGAAGGATTGAAGAAATATTAATATAATGAAATATTATTTTGGCATTATATCAACAAATTTCCTACATGAAAAATTTGAAAAAATTTGATTAATACTTCCCTTAAAAGTAAAAATAAGTATGTGAAATTTTAAATCACAAATATATGGAGGGTATAAAAGTAATTCATAACAGTAAGAAGTAGTAGTGTGTGGATATTTTTTTGTGAAATTTTGGATTTCACAAAAATTTGTGGAGGGTCTAATAGTAATTCATAATAGTAAGAAATAGGAGTGCACACACATTTACCTAATACATCATCATTTTTGATTACATTGACACACTGTCTACCTAGAAAAGGAAAAAATGTAAAATTTTGACATAAATTTTACCAACACATAGCCAAAAGTATGTAAACTGTTTTTTTTTTAAAAAGCGGATAGTCTAAAAGTCATTCATGAAAAAATAGGAAAAGATACAATAACATTCATTTTTAGACAAGTATACTACCAGGTAAAGCAAAAATATTATTGTATTAGATTTTGTAAAATCTCACCATCTAAAAGCCATATGTATGAAAATTTTGGCCTCCACCAAAGTATGGAAGGTCTAAAAGTTATTAATAATTGCAGGAATTAGGAATGTACAAATAATAACACATTATAATACCAATTTGGAAGTATTTCTTCACATATTTACCCGGAAGAAGAAGAAATCATATAATTTTGACTGATAAATCTCTGATAGATATGTAGGTTCAAAATGTTGGCTTACACCAAAGCATGGAGGGTCTTACAGTTATTCATAAAAGCATGGAATAGGAATGGACAAATATGTATGGTATTTTATTGACACACTGTGTACATAAAAATGCAAAAAATTGTAAATGTTTGACAAATGCATCACCAATATATAGGCATAAGCATGTGATTTTTTGGTTTTCATTAAAAAGTGAAGGGTCATAAAGTTATTCATAATAATAATGACCACAAATGTTAATATAATGAATGATCATTTTTGTATTACATTGACACATATTCTCCTTGGTTAAACCTTAAACCACAATATTTTCATAAAAGATTTTCTAAATTTTCACCATTAAATGGCCACAACAAATTTTGGATTTCACCAAAGAGTGGAAAGTCTAGCAGTAATTCAGAATAGTAACAAATAGGAATGCACAAAGACAGACATAATAAAAAGTCATTTTGATACATTTTTTCCCCTGGAAAAAGGGAAAACTTTGGTAAAAATTTGGCATAAAATATGTCATTAGATTTAAAAAAGTACAAGCAATATTGTCTTTCACCAAATGGAGGGTCTAAAAGTTAGTCATAGAAGTAAGAATTAGGAATGCAAAAATATCAACATGATACAATATCATTTTGGTATTATGTTGACACATTCTCTACCTGGACAAGAAAAAAAGTAAAATTTTTGAAAAATTTACCATCAATTCAATATAAGTATGTGAAGTTTTGGCTTTCACCAAGGATGGTCTAAAGTTATTCCTTGCCACAGAAAAAAATGCACAAATATTGATATAATGCAACATCATTTTAAAATTATATTGATACATGTTCTACCTTGAACAATCAAAATATTGTAAAAGTTTGACATAATAGTTACCATCAAACAGCTATAAGTATGTGCAATTTTGGCTTTCATCAAAAAATGAGAGTCCAAATTTTATTCATAATAAAAAAGAGTAGGAATGCACAAAACTAAAAAATAAAATTTTGGTATTATATTGACACTAATTCTACCTGGAAAAAGTAAAAAGGTTTTTAAAAAGGTTTTTCTAAATTCTCACCATCTAATAGCCATAAAAATTTGAAATTCAGGGTTGACCAAAGTATGGAGGTTCTAAAAGTTATTCATATTAGTAAGGTGAAGGAAGGAAGAACTATTTACATAACATGATATCATTTTGGTACAACATTTACACCTATTCAACCTGGAAAAAGCAAGAACTTTGATAAAAATTTGACTAATAATTCTATGAGAAACAGATCAAAGGAAATGGAATTTTGGATTTAACAAATGTGTTGATTCATAATAGTATAGAATATGAATACACAAAAATGAATATAGTACAAAATCATTTGGTATTATATTGAGTCAATTTTTACCTGAATAAAGGGAAAAATGTTTAAAATTCACAAAAAAATATCATCATATAGCCATGAGTAAATGAATTTTTGGCTTTCATCAAAAGGTGCAAGGTCTAAAAGTTATTCATATTAGTAAGGAAAAAGAAGATCAAACATGATCATATTACAAAATCATTTTGACATTATATTGAGACATATTCTACCTGGAAAAAACAGTTATTTTTATTAAAGTTTTTCTACATTCTCACCATCTATAGCCATAAGTATGTTTATTTTTTAGTTTTGTTAAAGTGTAGAGGGTCTAAAAGTCTTTCATCTCATTAAGGATTAGGTATGCACAAATTCATTTTGGTAGTTTATTTTCACATTTTTTAGTTGGAAAATGCAAAAAAGTTTGTAAATATATTACAAAATATACACTGATAAAGATTCATATACATACACAATAGTTGTATTCACTGAATTGTGAAGGATCTGACAGATATTCATAAAAGAAACAATTAGGAATGCACAAATATTAAAATGAAACAATATCATTTTTATGTTTTATTGATACATTTTACAATGAAGCAAATGTACTGGTAAAAATTCAACCATAAATATCCATTAAATTTTTAAAAGCATTGAAAATCTTATCTTTCACCAAACTGTAGACAGTCTAAAAGTTATTCAACATAGTAAAAATTAGAAATGCACAAATATTAATATAATACAATATAATTTTAGTATTATATTAAAACACTTTCTAATAAAGTGGGAAATATTGGAAAACCTTGAGAAAAAATTACCATCATAGCCATAAATGTTATTTTGGCTGACATATAAAAGTGGATGGTCTAAATGTTATTCATAATTGTAAGAAATGTGAATGCACAAATATCATCATATTTCAAAACCATTTTGGTATCACATTGACACACATTCTACATGGAAATGGAAAAATAGTTTATCACATTTTTTCTTAATTCTTACCGTCAAAATGCCATAACTTTGTGAATTTTTGGCTCTCACAAAGGTGTGGATGATCTGAAAACTATTCCTCTCATTAAGGAATAGGAATGCACAAAAGACCAATATGATGAAGTATTATTTGGTATTAAATTGAGAAATATTCTACTAGGAAAAAGCAAAAAATATTATCATAAGTTTTCCTAAAATCTCACCATCTAATAGTCATAAGTGTGGAAAATTTTGGCCTCCACCAAAATGTGGATGATCTAAAGTTATTCATAAAGGATGAATTTGGAGTCACAAATTTTCACACAATACAATTTAATCTTGATACATTATTTAGACATGTTTTCCATGAAAATATTGATGCAATTGATACTAGTTTGACAAATATATCTCCAACAAATAGTTAAAGGTATGTGAAATTTTGGCTTCCACCATAGTGTAGAATTTGTAAAAGGTATTTATAATATAAAGAATTAGGAATGCATAACTATTTACATGATACAATATTATTTTGGTATTATACATACACATTTTCTGCCTAGGAGATGCAAAAATTGCAAAAATTTGACATACAGATTACCACCAAGGAGCCATGTATATGTGATTGTTTGGCTTATATAAAAATTTGTGATGGAAGGAATAGTAATGAACAAAAATTATTATATATGACAACATCATTCTGGTATTATATTGACACATGTTCTACTTAGAAAAAGCAAAAATATTTTTATAACTATTTCTGTCAATTCTTACCATCTAATAACCATACATACAATTTTTTTGCTTTCATGAAAGTTTGGAGGGCCTAAAAGTTATTCCTCTCAGTAAGGAATAGGAGTATTTGAATAACACTATCTACTTGGTGACATATTTTCTACTTGGAAAAAGCAAAGTAATGTTGAAAGTTTGACAAGAATCACAATCAAAAATTCATAAGTATAAATATTTGTATTTGACCAAAGTGTTGAGAAAAAGGGTTTACCATACAACAATGTGTAGGATTGCTCAATCATTAACATATTACAATCATCTTGTTATCAGGATGACAGACTTTCTACTAAGAAAAAAATTAAAGTTGGTCAAACTTTGTCAAACATTTGATAAAGAAATCATGGTTCATGAACAATGTGAACTAATATTTTGTCTGGAACTTGAATGCAACTGTAAAACATTCCAACATTCAACTACATTTGTTTGTCTAATTGTGAATGAAAATTAAAAATACCTAATCAATTCTCTACATACTATCTATCATGTTAATTAGCTAGTTGTAGGATGCATTTTAGATATGGTATATATGTTCTTGTTGCATGACAACATGTTCAAAATTATTAGAACTACATTCAAACATTACTTGTGCAACAATACAAGGTCTGCTCACCATTCTTTTTCTATCGACATTTAAATATTGCAGAAGCACCGCTATTGGGAATTTTTCTTTGTCAGATGTAACATTTTGGAGTAGATAATTCTTCTCTTAAAAAGACTGTGTTGATAAAGAGCAATGAACAAAAAATGTGTTACATGTTATATTCTGATGAATTTGTACACATGGTGAGTGCAAACAATTGAATCAGTAAACAATTTTTGCAAATAAAATTTTTTTACATCCATGAGCTGTTTAGGTAAAGTTAGTTGAATCAAAGTTCTATGATATCATTTTTCCAAAAAAGTTTGAGCCCATACCATTGTGAAACCATGACCAGCCAAAACTTTGCATGCATAAATTATTCTTGGGAAGAGAAACTTTGTTGTTGTAGTAATTATTTTTGACAATAAGAAAGGTACAGTTATGTTGGGAAATCCTGTAGCATGAGCTGAAGGGTGCATGAACCCTCCTTTGCACAATCTATCAATTCTGTGATAATTCATTTTTTTACAATGAAATAACGTCATTACAACCACGAAATCTATTTATTATTTTAAATGTTTTACGTTGGTTTAGTTCCACGTGTTGTGTTCTAGGTGGAATGGTAATATATTTTGATTTCATTAAAGGAGGAGGTATAGTATCGTCTGTCAATGAGCCTGAAAGAAATTCTGGGAATTTCTTAGGATTGCGCCCCAGTCCCACGAAAGCAGCGACTGAGTCATGCATCTTGATTTTCATAATGATTCCCATGTGATTGTACGGGTGATGGATCTTAGATCTTCTGACGGCAGAGGGACGGCGATGACGCGAACAGGTCCATCGGAAGCCGCAAAAAATAATGTATGTAGCCCTTTTTTCAGAAGAGTTAGAAATAATATATAATAATGCACGTGGTTGTGTGAAGGAAATGTCAGGTATCAAGATACAATTAAAATCAGCACATGCAATCAACATCACAACCACAGCATCCTCATTCAAACGACGGCGGCCGCATCAATCAGAGCAGCAATCATTGATTCTCCTGGAAGCAGGAATTCATCTGACCGAGTTTAGGAAATCAGTCATAAATTCTTTACTTTTTCCGTCCATCGCAACGCATCGCAACGTAACAAACACCTTCAAACAATCACTTGCAACCAAGCACAGACTACCTGCGTACACGCTGCACACGACCTCGCACCATGTGGATCCCCCGAAGCAGCATCTCGACCCTCCTCCTCCTCTCCGCCACGGCGGCCTTTGTGCCAAGCAGCCGCCGTCCCCGCCCCCTCCCCGTCGCCCTCCCTTCGCCTTCTCGCCAAAACATCGCCGATCTGTCGCTTCTCTCCCGCCAGTCCCGCCTGCGCCTCTTCTCCTCGCCCCCCAACGCCAACCGCGCCGACCAAGCCACCGCCATGGACGACGACCCCCTCGAAAAGTTCGGAATCGACTTCACCGCCCGCGCCGAGGAGGGCAAGCTGGACCCCGTGATCGGCCGCGACGACGAGATCCGCAGGGCCATTCAGATCTTGAGCCGGCGGACGAAGAACAATCCCGTCTTGATCGGGGATCCGGGCGTGGGCAAGACGGCCATCGCGGAGGGGATCGCGCAGAGGATGATGGCGGGAGATGTGCCGGACACTTTGAAGGAGTGTCGGCTGATTGGGTTGGATATGGGGGCACTTATTGCCGGAGCTAGTTATCGCGGCGAGGTTAGTTGATTATTTGTCGTTTGTTGTTGCGTGGCTTTTCACAATATATCAATTTATGAGTTTTCATGGTGATCCTCACTTACAATTTGTATTTTCCATTCCCAACTCAATTGCAGTTCGAAGAGAGATTGAAGAAAGTGGTGGATAGAGTGCAAAAGAGCGACGGAGAAATTATTCTATTCATCGATGAGGTGAGCAAACACGAGAACTATTCTTCGACGGGAAAACATTTACCCCAATTTCATTACAGTGAACTAACTCTCTTCTTTCGTTATACTTGCCTCTTGCCTGGGCTCGAACGCAATTTGCAATTGATGACCACTCAACGACAACACTCGAATACAATCATATCTAAATCAACTGGGCAACTTATTCATTTTCATTTGCGATGACGACTGCGATTCAACAACTACAACAATCACAACATTCGCAACAATCACAAAAACTACCGACAATTACAACAATCACAACATACAAAACAAATATGGACAAAAACAACAACAACAACAACATTTCAACATCTTAGATGCACACCGTAGTAGGAGCCGGAGCCACATCCGGATCCATGGACGCATCCAACCTTCTCAAACCGGCACTGGCCCGAGGACAACTCAGATGCATTGGAGCCACGACCATTGACGAGTACAGGAAATACATCGAGAAGGACAAGGCATTGGAGCGCCGTTTTCAGCAGGTCTACGTCGGGTGAGTGCTGCTTTGAGCATCAAACGAGACAGAAAGAATTGTTGTGATGAAATATATACTCCATTTCTGGTGGATGTGGATGCGAATGCAAATGTGTACTAACAGCAGAAGTGTCAGAATAATTTTGTGCTAACGTCATCCTTGATGTATCTCAATTTTTATTTTCGTTTTGCACACGCAGGGAACCCTCTCCCGAGGACACTGTCAGTATCCTCCGTGGCCTCAAACCGCGTTACGAACTTCATCATGGTGTGAGAATTCGAGACGAAGCTCTTCTCGCCGCTGCCAAACTCAGCAGTCGATATCTCCCCGATCGATTTTTGCCTGACAAAGGTGAGTGCTTGTTTGGATCGCAGTGGTCTAATTGTTGTTGAGTAAATGTTTCAACTTTTATCATTTCTCACAAGAAACTAACATCCGCAAATCTATCGTGAACATGCCTGTCACTCAGCCATCGACCTCGTAGATGAAGCGTGCGCCAAACTCAAAAACGAACTAACCTCCAAACCCACCGCCCTCGACGAAGTCGACCGACGCATCATACAACTCGAAATGGAAAAACTATCCCTCACCTCCGATCAATCCGCCCTGTACGACTCCAAATCCGCCGAAGCTAACGCCCAGCGCCTCCATCACCTCGAATCCGAAATCGAAGATCTCAAACTGAAACAACAAAATCTCACCGATCGATGGATGGCCGAACGCGGAGCCGTCGAGGGAACGACCGAGTTGCAAGAGCAGATCGCCCAAGTTCAATTGGAAATTGAGAAGTGCGAGAGGAATTACGATTTGAATAGGGCAGCGGAGCTAAAGTATTCGACGTTGCCGGAGTTGCAGAAAAGGTTGGAGGAGGCGCAGAATAGGAATGGAGATGGTGTGGACAACGAACAGGTGGAAAAGTTGTTGAGGGACGAGGTCGTCGCGGAGGATATTGCCAATGTCATATCGGTGTGGACGGGAATTCCCACGACCAAATTGTTGGACAGCGAGAAGAATAAGGTGTTGAAAATGGGGGATAAGCTGAGGGAACGCGTGGTCGGTCAGGATGAGGCCATTCAGGTTGTCACTCAAGCGATTCAACGTTCGAGGGCCGGGTTGAATGATCCTTCCAAACCCATTGCTTCCATGATTTTCCTCGGCCCCACTGGCGTTGGTAAGTAGTAATTGTGAATCATGCAGATTCTTCTCGTTGATGTTCATTTTTGCACGGGAAAATAGAGTTTGATCAATTACTTATGGATATGCGTACTCAAATGCAGGTAAAACGGAACTGGCCAAGGCGTTGTCCGAATTTTTGTTCGACACTGAGGATGCTTTGATTCGCATTGATATGAGTGAATACATGGAGAAGGTCAGTGTGACTCAACACTTTGTGCTTAATTCAAGGCTGAACTGCGTACCTCATTTCATTTCGCTCATATCGCGTGCACAATTTTCAAAATCAGCACACTGTATCGAGACTGCTGGGTGCCCCCCCCGGCTACGTCGGATACGACGAAGGAGGACAACTCACCGACGCGGTCCGCCGCCGACCCTACTCCGTATTACTTTTTGATGAAATGGAGAAGGCCCATCCTGATGTATTCAACGTCATGCTTCAAATTCTTGACGATGGACAAGTCACCGATAGTAAAGGAACCAAAGTGGATTTCAAGAATTGTGTGATAATCTTTACGAGTAATATTGGCAGTCAGGATATTCTGGATTTGGGCGAATCTAATCAGGAGTTGATGAGGGAACGCGTATTCCAAGCAATGAGGGAGAACGTGAGTGCAACAAAGCCCATTGCTTTTGTATTATATGTTGTCAGTTAAATATGATACATATCATCTTATCGATTTGTTTTTAATTACATACCCTTCAGTTCAAACCCGAATTTATCAACAGGATAGATGGTGAGTATGACGATTTCAAATTGTGGGCAACTCATTTCCACTGAAAAGAAGGAGATTACTTACTTTCTTCACATGTTTTTGTTTCCCGCGAACAGAATCCGTAATTTTTAATTCTCTCTCCAAAGACAACCTCCGCGGCATCGTCATCCTCGAAGTACAAAAACTCGAAAACCGACTCAAGGAACGCGACATCACAATGCAAATGACACACGCGGCACTCGACACTCTCGCGGATATTGGATTCGATCCCAACTTCGGCGCGAGACCATTGAAACGTGCCATTCAAAGGGAGTTGGAAACTGCTGTTGCCAAGGGAATTTTGCGGGGAGACTTTGCCGACGGGGATGAAATTACGGTTGATGCTATTGATGGGAATATTTACATTCAAAGAACTGGGGTTTCGAGTAGTGGCAATGAATCTGATACGGCTTCCAATGTTTATGAGTAACCAAAGAAAGGAACTATGATGCGGAAAGAATCGAGAGAAGATCGCTCAGGAACAATTCTTATAGGGGAATTCGAACAGTCAAGAAGATTGTGACATATTGTTGATAATCACGTATTGGACGAGTAAAGTAATAGAAATGCATGAAATTCGACGTCCTCATATCATGATCTCATCACATATGTATGAATATGTGTACGCAATAGAAAATCTTGAAAGATTGCTTTTGAAACAGTGAATTGTCACATCAAGCAGGTATTACAACATCACGAGGACTGTGCAGCGTTGACAACCACATGCATCGGATGATGATACCAATTCCAGTTTCTCTCTAACCAAGCGAAGTGATCAATTGGTAAATCCAAAGGATATGAACGAACTAGCGCATCGAGTCATCCACATTTAATGAATCTATTTTTGATATCTGAATATCCAATAGAGTGCAGTGCTTAGTCCAAACATAACAATTTACTGGAGTAGCCGAAAAGTGACGAAGTAATCATCTTAATTGAACAAAACATAAAAGAACGGAACGGAAAGACTGAAGATTAATAGTCATTACTCAACGGCATCATATTTCCTCGTCTTTGCTTGATCCATATAAATCATAAAAAATTCTTCTTTCAAATCTCCATATGCAAGTCATCGACATCTGCAGCCATTGTAGGAAAGAAATTCTTTGCAATGGGCAAATGGTTTGATATGCCATTTACTTGCGGATATGTTCAGGTGAAGTGTTGAGTTCAGGAAGAAACGAAGGAATAACGAGATCTTTATTGCAACTAGCAATGTTATGGAGTGCATACTCCATCACATGTGCGCTGCAGAGTTATGGGTGCATCTCCTTCACATATGCGAAGCATTTCGATTCTGTGGCATCAAGAGAATCGACGGCACAATTTGACACCAATGTCGTTGATTCCACAAACATATTTAGATTCTCTTGTTTGCATCTGACCTGCAATCCTTACCGCATCTGGCTCTTTCCAAATAGGATTGCGTCATCAGTTTTTTATACTTACTTACAACAGTTGGCGAATACTTCGTAGTGACCACATAGATAACTTTGTGTGCCTTAAAGGATATGCCTTTGACTTGGAACTCCACATCACGAAAGTCACATCATTGAGAGATCTGAAAGTAATGGTTTCCCTTGAAATCAGTGGATTGTAAAAGTCGCTCTGGCCGCAAACATCTTGATGCAAAAGTTCCAATTGGAGACGTTTCATTGCGACTGAGTTGACTCACTGAATATATCACTATAATTGTTCTTTGGGATGGAGATTTGAAGGTGCCAAGTCTTCCAATTAGGACATGACAACCCCAATGTTCTGAATTTCACTTTGTTTTTGCACCTTCTCCACAAATGTAATTATGAGTTGGAGTTGTTAAGGATGAGTTGATGCAAAAGTCATAGGGTTGTCTCCACCAAAATTGTAATGATTGATTTGACAATGGCTAAATTTCAAAAAATAGATGAAATTAAAAGTTTGATTCACAAAAAGTGCTGTAATGGATGGATTGAGCAAACAACTAAAATCTTTTGAACACAGTATGCTCCCTTCTAACAAGATAATTATTTGACATGATTAATAATATTGACCAAAACACTCACAAAAAGTACTCCAACCAACAAAAAACCATTTAAGTTGTGCTTTCCATCAAGTATTATGACAAACAATACAAGTAATGTAATACTATAACAAAATATCACCTACAATAAAGGTGACATAAAGCAACCCATAGTATTTAATTGCCTGTTAAGAAGATCATTGTGTGAAAATAAATGTCAACCATGTTTAGGAGTCAATCCTAAGACTACCAGGCCAATATGACATTCATTGACACTGTATATTTTCTTATGAATCATTTCCTTGCTTCCTCTCTCTTGTTTTATCCATGAGATTCTGAAATGCTCAAAGATACTTTCTTAGAATTGACTGTAATATGCCAACTTTTCCTAAAGTTGAAAAGTTGAAAGTAGTTGAAAAATGATGTAAGAAGATATATGGAAGTTTCACAGAGTGTTGATTTATCAAATCATTTCACCTTCAATGCGCTTAATCATTGGTTTTTTTAGGAATTTGTCATGCATTCTACAAGTTGGAACCAATATCTCCCACAGTTTACTGTTAACACAACCTATACCATTCAATTACCTATAATATTTGCATTTCTGCCCAAACTTTAAAAAGAAAAAGACATCAAAAGATGTTAATGAATACATTCTTATATAGTTTCAAGTAGTTGCTGATTCACCAAAAAATAAGTTTACCTGCATTGTGCATGATCATAGGATTTTGGTTGAGTGTAAGAAGAAAAATTAACATTATTTCAAATATTTTGGGGTCATTGAATCTAAGAATGACGTTACAACTTCAAATAATTTTGTGAAGGGTTTTTGTACTTTCGCGAATGAAACGGAAGTTTGTTGATACAGAGACACCTATGGTACCAGTATAAAATCATAATCAACTACATAGTCTAAAATGAACCACATTGTGGACTCTCAAAGGGGAATCAAGTATTACTTTGTGTGTGTGTTTTGAAGAACATACATCAGTGCATATAACAAATCGCAACAAGGAGCTAACATTATTCTTGCAAGTGATGGGAAAAACACTAACTGCAAAAAGTTGCATCAACCATGAATTCTGCTCTACAACCATGTTTCACTGGCACATGAAAGGGCTATAGTACCCATTTGATATGTACAATGTGTTGATATTTACATTAATTTGAAGTCCTTGAATAAATGCACTATAAAAGTATCTACATTTCAGTTTTAGTAGTTTTTGGTGAAAATGTTGTGGTTGAAAAGCAGATTTGGATTGCCCTCCAATCACTGTGTCTCACCCAATTCTACCTCTTTTATGGGGCCTGAGCCTAGGATGCTCATATTTCCATGACATGTCCTCATCAATTCTGCAGGGTAATGACAATAAGGATACCAATGGTGGGTTTGCAATTCTCAGGGTGTTGATAATTCCTGGATGGATTGCCAGTGGGGTCTCTGTCTTGATGCTGACAGGATGGAGAGATTATAGTATGGCAACCAAAATGGTGCAATGACAGCAAAGATGACAATTTGTTGGAATGGCTGGAACAAACAAAAAGCAACAATAGTCCCTCATTCAGGAAGTTGATGTGATGCAGGTCAAGATCAGCCCTCAAATCCCTCTTTTTGAACCATTAATAATAGCTGCAAATTTTTTACTCCTCCCTTGTCTTGCCTACTTCTCCTGATGCATCCAGAGACATTCTAAAGGGACCATGACATCCCACCCATCTCAGAATGACTTTCCTTTCTCACAGGTCCAATTACTTGGCCATCCTCAACTAAATTTTAATTTCAAATTATGGATGGGATTTTCATTCAGAATATACTATATTTTTGTACAATGCCAACCAGCTGAGTTTTTTCACAAGTGATATTTGACATGTAGAAAATACAAAGTTCTATGGTTGTCTAATATTGACCACAACCATTCTAGAGACAACTTGAAAAGCCTCTGAAAAAATCCTTCACAATGAGCTGTGATGTTGATGATCTGGGTTTGATCTCTTCTTGTATAATTGCAGACATTTGGCTAGTTGAAAGTGGTTAACAAAGATGATTTCTTGTTTCAAGTGCAAGTCAATCAGGGTAATATAATATCTGACATATTTTAGTTTATTCTAGCTTTATACTAGTATCATCTTATCATTTTATTGCGACACATTCCACCATCTGGCACCAACAGTTTGGAAGAATATGATAGATCGGAATCGATTTCATTTGAATCGTAGAAAACAATATGTCTATAATTTTTTTACAAAATACGTATTTTACAATACAATATTTTGAAAAAGTAGTAAAAGTATTGAATAAGTCCCCCATAAGAACTTTTTCTCATGTATTATGACTATGTTGCTACTACGGTACAAAAATGGAATAAACACTCTAAAATTGGCGATAACTTGAGTTCGAGAGATCAAGTGCGAACTCCGTGACAGAGAAAAGTACTTTTGTAAACGTCCGGTTATCTAGAGAGAGTATTGTCAATATTGTAATACAGAGGAATAATTCTTTTGTTCAACCATCATCATATTTCTTCAAAACAAGAACATCTTCAAAGGTGATACTGATATTATGTATGTACCTCAATAAAATGATAAAATATATAATTTATATTTTTTTATTGAACTAATGACGCACACGAATCCATTATTTTTTTCCTCCTGGAACAATATTATTTAAAAAAAATAAAGAGCGTACGTGTGTACGATGGCGCCTACCAGTACACAAATGGCACTTGAATTGTGGGCGTGAGCCTTTTGGCGCTGTCGCTCTCTTCTGTCCGTAAAATACCGAACACATGGCAACACATTATTTCGCGCGTTCTCCCCCACTCTCATCACGAACGCCTGCGTCCATTCGCCAAGTTTTCTGGTGACGAAAAATCGGCATGTTCGTTACAGAACCACTCTACAATACCATTTATTTATAACGTGTCATACATATCGTACAGAGATACAGTGAAATACCTTTTCAGTTTGATCACCAAAACCTCACTTTGTTCTCATCCTTTCCAAAGCAGGGGATGAACATGCACCATCGAATCCATCGAGCCCCACGAATCACCACGACGATGAACAATTGCAACTTCTCCACTATCTTCTTCGAACAACCACCGGCAACATCATCTATCAAAATCGACTTATTTTCCAAGAAGCACTACAGCCACTACAGCCACCGTCGCACAGCCATTGTTCCTTGCGAGGCATCTTTCACACCGACCGAGACGACTTAGCAGCGCCGCGATTTGACTTTGATTCTTGCGCTGGCGAATCTCGAAGAACGACATCGCTTGGTGAGTTTGTGGCATCCTGCCGGCAGACTGACTGCCTGTCTGAATGCTTTGTTGTCCTCGCCGTTGTTCGTCGCTGCCGTGCCTCTCTCTGTCTCCAAATTCCTTTCTGGGCCGAATAGAATTCTTTGCACTTGCTGCACCGACAGCACCATATTCTAATTTTCCCTTCTGATCGCGCATCTTCCTTTCCTCGTTTCACGCGTCCTTGCCATTGAAACAGCGCAATTTTCACCATGGCTGCCTCTTCGAGTTCTTCTTTCCCCGTGGGCAACTCGATCTGCCTCAGCGACGACATTATCTCGAGCAACAGAGGTAACAACGGCGGCAATAGATACAAAAACCACTGCTGCTGCTACTGCTGCCATCCGAGCGACTGCTCCGATCGTCCTCATTCTCATTCTCATCGTCATCGTCGATGAACGGATTCGGTTTCCCAGCCGCCGCCGGCGCGTCATCGTGGATCGGATCCAAAAACGGATTGAGAGGCACATTGGCGAACGGATCGGGTTTGGGTGTCTGCGACTCGACATCCCTTGCGGCCGGGAGGAGATCGGCGTGGAAGACGTCGTGCGGCGAGGATGCCTCTTTTGTAGCGACGTGTCGTTTTCGTGAGTTGTTGGTCTGTTTGGTGGTTCGGGGGAGGAGGAAGTAGGCGACGCAGGGCAATGCGACGAGGACGGCGGCGACGGCGCAGGTGACGATGACGGGGAGTTGCCATCGGTTGTTGTTGTTGTTATTGTCGTTGTTATTGTCGTTGTTATTGTTGTCGTTGTTGTTGTTATTGTTGTTATTATTATCATCGACGGCATCGGGAACGACGACGACGGCCGAGTCCAAAGACGTCGCCGTGACGCCCATCTCCGGGGGGAGCTGGATGGCGCCGTCGGCAATGGCGCGGGACAAGTTCTTTTGGAATTGGAGTTCGGTGGCGTGTTTGGGTTCGTCGAAGAGAATGAGGTCGACGGCGCAGTGGACTCGTTGGCAGAGGAGGACGACCTCCTCGTTGGTGTCGTCGGCGACGGGGCAGTCTTGGGAATCGAATCGAATCGAATCGAATGGGTTGGAATGGTATAAAGAAAGAAAGAAAGAAAGGCATCGAGGACCACACTCACCGACATCTTCAAAGTCGACGATCGCGACGGATCCCGGCTCGTAGACCACTTGCAATTGGCGGCGATGGCGATGGCGATCATGATTGTTCTCGTTCGGCGACGACGGTCCTTGCAACCGTCTTCGAATCCCTCCGTCGTCGTGGGGAATTCCGCGGAGATGGGCCCGTTTCGTTCCCCCGTGGCCATTGTCGTTGTCATATTCGTACTCATCCACATCCACTTCCATGGCGGCAAAGACGTCGCCGTCGCCACCATCGTCGCCGCCACCATCGTCGGCCCCGCCAAACGTATCGACGATCACCTCCTCCACCAAATCGGTCGTCTCTTTCAACAACGCGGCCTCGATCGATTCGGGGACGGAAGCGGCCGCGAATCCGACGGTGTTGGCGATGCGGTAGTGGAATCGCACGGGCACATTTCCCGTGTACGGTGGGTCTATGTAGAACGAAACGAAATGAAATGAAACGGTGGGCAAAGTCGCAATGATTTCAAAAAATTTCAAACACGAACCGAGAAAGAAAAATAGGAATAACGTATTGAAATGGGCATCGTGCAGTAATGGAATGGAATTGGAATGGAATTGGAATTTGGAATGGGACGCACCATCGGGATTTGTCGTCGTCGTCGTGGTTGTCGATGATGATGATGACGATGATGACGTCGTCGCCACATTGGTCGTCGTCGTCGCCGTGGTAGTTCTCTCCATGGCGCCGAACGTGCTTCCCGTCCACGTCACGTCGGTCGAAGTGGTAGTGGTAGTCGACGCCGAAGATGTCGCCATAGACGTCGCCATCGCCGTCGCCGTCGCCGTCGCCGTCGCAGTCGTGACATCGACATCGCCGCCGCCATCGCACTCCCCGAGCGGCACCCACGCCATATTCCAATTGCCCCCCTTCCCCGGGGCGTACGCCTCCTGCGAACACCACGCCGTGTAGGGAAAGTCGCGACATCGATAAGAGTAATACGAACGAGATTCCGATTCCAATTCCGATTCCTCTTCCGCCTCGACCACCACGACCACCCGATCCCCGGCGGCGTAGGCAGTGCCGGCGACGTACCCGTCCAACGGACAGACCGGGAGAGCCGACGAGGTCGTGCCAGTCGACGAGGTCGTGCCGGCGGACGAGGTCGTAGTAGCCCACGTCGTGGGCATCGCCTCGGCCAACTCGCCCACCGCATCCTCCACGTCGGAACACAGCCGAAACAGCACCGCCTGCTCTTGGTCCGTCAAACCCCCCTCCCCGTTCTCCTCCCGGACCACCCCCGAAATGTCAATGCCGTTCAAACAGCCGTAGTTGGCGTTGCCGCACGCGATGCGGTTGAAGACCCCGACGAGGTCCGGGGGGAGGAGGTGGAAGGACGAGATGGGGATTTGGTACAGACCGTTCATCAGGACGCCTTCGTCCTCGTCGTCGTCCTCCCGTCGGTCCAGGTAGAGGGAGCAGCCGCCGGTGCCGTCGGAGCAGGTCGGGTCGTGGACGGACTCGAGGAGCGTCCGCTGGACGAAGTCGACGAATTCGGATTGGGAGAGGGATTCGTCGCGGGGGTTGGTGTCGGAAACGAGGAGGTTGGCCGAGCAGGTTGTGAGGCTGGTGCCCGAGCCGATGGAGATGCCTTGGAGGTGGCGGTGGCGGGGTGTTTGGAAGGAAGAGGTGTTGGCAGAGGTGTTGGCCGAGGTGTTTGTGTTGGTCGTGGCAGAGGTCATGGGGAGGGAGAAAGGCATCCCCCCTGCGAGGACGACCACGACGACGACGATGGGCCGTTTCAACCGCCGAGTCAGGTTGGCCATGGTGACTGGGACTGTAATGGTGATTGCGATTGGCGCCGGAACGGAGAGAGGTATATATAAATATAATAGAATAGAATATAGATAGTAGGTACAACAGTGTTTTCGAATTAGGCAATGGGGAATTATTGCATGGGGCGTTTTCGCTGGTGATTCGATTGTGTCAATGCCTATTTTTTTATTGTGTATGGATTGGTATCATGGTACTACCTAGGCAGTGCGGTACTACTAGGAGTGATGAATCGTGGTTGGAGGGTGGCTACCATGGGACCATGGACCGTCATAATGTCGTCGTCGCTGGAAGAGATGATGCCCTTCCCGAGACGAGTACACCAAGTATGGAACGAAAGTAGGATACAGAGTACCACTCGGGGACGATAGCCATGGTACCACACACTACAAAGGGTCATCCTCACGGAAACCCCGTCGAGACGAAGAAACAAGACTACCATACTATGGTATCTCTGATAAAAAAAGAAAGATTCTACATAAAATATCCTAATAATGCAAATACCTCTATGAATATAAACGAATGAAATATATATTATATAGATTATCGATCAGGCATGTACTAGTTCCTCTTAACCTTCGACGGTATGTACATATTGTAGTTCGCTCGATTCCGAAAATGGCGAACGTGCAAAATTGCCATGTGTCCCAAAAAATATCCGACACAGACGCGTTATTTTCAACGGATATTGAGGGAGCTAGGAAAACACACTCCGGTCTAGACGATACACATGATGTATATATAATAAGATACAACATATTATGATAGGTACCCTAGGGAGAGGGAGCCTAGTTAGCCTCAATTGGGGGTATTGTAGGTAGGTACAATGTACCTCAGGGTATATGGTTTTATCATTATTTATTGACGTTCAGGGCAACAATTAGAGTTACTGAAACGTAAGTATAATTGTAGGATATGTGAGTCTACACACTTGTCACTTAAGGAAGAAGAATAACACAAAATAAAGTAATATTATGTAAATAATATTTTTTTATCATCATTTGATTTTACTATTTACCATTATACTTTTTCAATGCAAACCTCGGATGCCTGGAAGAATGAAAAATTAACTCATGAAGGATAACATCATAACAAAATTTTTTGTAAAATAATTGATAGTATCTTTTTGTTAGTTTGTTCATTTGTTTTTGAGTTTGACTTGCTTGATGATGTTGAACCTCTCAGATAGAACAAAAATTAATCATTTTAAATAAAAGGAATACAATATGTCTTCACTTGAACAACTTTATGACCAACATGGTTTCTTTTTCGATTTTTAAACCTATATCAACACATTTAGATTTTGTTAAAACATTTTTTTATGCACAGGCAAACAGCAAAGATGAATGTGCAGCAGTGTCAGGGTTACTGATGTATCTGGCCCATGACACTATTTGTCCTAATGATACTTGTTTCACTCACAAATTTCACCATTGGCCGTGGATAAAATAATGGGTGATACAACCTCAAGTTTGGTGAGATTATGACATCAAATAATACTTTTGACCTTTGCCCCAGATGTAAAATCATACAACAATCAAACAGTCATGTAGTAGGGAAAAGTGGTCTATGGCACAAAACTTTGGAGTGTTTTTTTTTCATTTGATATTCAATATTCAAATTCCTTGAACAATATCAAATGTATATAAAGTATTCTTTCCTTTGTCATGAAATGCTTTAAAGTCTTTCAAACTAGATTAATGAGTTCATGTTCCTTCTATAAGTACATAGAGATTCTTGAGATTAGTGACAAGCCTGAGGACCCTGTGATTTGGCTTGAGAAGAGGCTAGGTTGCTTGCAACCATGTAGTAATGCAGCAGCAATTCCAAAATCACCATAATTTACTTCTTGAGATGAAGTAATTAGATATTTTTAAACACATGGATATGAGAGTAAGAATGGGGATATTACCAGTTGAGTCCCATGTCAGTATCCAAATGAGATTGAAGGTTCCAATCAATCATCTAAATGTGCCTTGACAAGTTGAAAATAGATCATGACAACAAACACTAGAGAAAAAGTGCACAGAACCAGTGGGGTACTGCCAATTCATTGTAAATGCACTAAAACAACGTGTTAAGGGATATTAGACTTTGAATGTTAAAAATTTTGCAATAACTACAGAAGTAAGTACAATTACTGGAATACAAAGAGAGCATCTGAAATGCAAATCCTTGGATGACATGAGATGGGTACTACCCCATGAAGTAATATTTTAATTCTCAGGAGTTTACTGTTAGGTTCATACTAAGAAAAATTTAAATATATATATAAAGAGGTGCATGCTCATGAAACTTTATCACAATAAGTATTACAAAATAAAAAGTAAAAAATAATTCATCATTACAATAGATTGTGAATAATTATTTTATTTATTACACTATTTTTTCATATTTTTTGTAATGGCTTGTAAAAATTGCAGCTATCAATATTTCTGGGATTAATTTCTATGTATCTCTCATTTTAGTGGCATATGGCATATTGTTCAAGTTGATTGAGGAATAATATTTTTGTATGCAGGAGTTTGAATACTTTTGAGGGTACTACTCTAGGACATCATGTATTACTATACAAGCTGATACAGAAATAGTTGCTGTCATCTGATTTTGCCCTCCCTTTTAAGGCAAAAAGAGTTACCAGAGTACTACAATACATTTTGTTATATTTAAGTACATGTGTGAGGATAATTACATAATTTTTAGTATTGTAAGACTTTTATGAGGTAATAGCAAAATAAATTTTATGTGAATAAACGAAGAGGTAAATTAAGACTATGACATTATTGTGAAAGCACTTTGAACAATTTCATAAAATTCCTGATTTGAGAAATAACTGCTCAGAAAATTGAAACTGAAGTAAAAGTTACACACTGATGCAACTTATGCAATATGTTGTCCTGCTGGAATGAAGCAGACTAGTTTGGAGGTGAAAAATACTGGTCCCATTCCATCAGTTACATTATGCAATTTAGCTACTAAAATATGAATGTAGCTATTTGAATGTTGTTTTGTAAATTTGAGTTTTTGAGAAAAAGAGGATGAAAAAAGTTTTTTTCAACCAATGTTGTGATGATATTAAAGTGAAAAATTGACAATGGTCAAATTTTGAAAATGGGCAAATTTTCAAAATTTGACCAAATTTGATTCATGACTGAAAATTGCTACTCTGGATGGATGGAGCAAACACAAATCAGATTTCTCAGCACATGCCCCCTGTTGTTCCTAGATCCACCCAATACCAAAATCAGTCATGGGGATTTTGTTTGCCTTTGTTGGTACCAGCCAGAAAATACAGCCCAATTTTTCAACACAGCCATCCTGGGAAGCAATTTCATTCCAAATTTGTTGCAGCCTCTACAGCTGAACCCAAACTCAGCAATGTCATTAGGAATATGCAAACAAGAAAAGATCTCTTCATTGCCCTAGAGGAAATAGGGTGGATGCAAAACCCACAACCATTCAAATCAACAACTCTACCACACAGGCAGGGTGTTGATTAAGGCAATGAAGGATTGTTTTGAGTCCTCTGGGTCCCCAGACTTGAAAACATTGCTGACTACTTTACTATGAATCATCTAACAGCCCATCATAAATAATACATCTATCCATAATTATCCTTCCAAGAGATCCACAGTCAAGTGACCTGTGAGGTTGCAATGATTCCCACTTGCCTCCTACAAATGAACCCAACTAACACATGGCATTCATCTCCAAATAAAAGCACTGACATGTGGAACATGTAAGCTTGCAGAAGTGGGTCTGTCCAGACCATGCCATTTCACAGCAAAACCACCTAAGTATCATAAACACAATTAAACAAACTAACCAATGCTTATAAATAATCAGAAAAGAACGCAATTCGGTAGCTGTGTCTTCAACTTTACTTCTACTGATAGTTAAGGTTTCAACGGGTGGCTGGCTCGATGTGTCTAGTTCCATTCGAGGAATTGTCAAATAATGATAAATAGTCACTTAAATAATTGTTACAAAAGTTTCCGAATAAACTATATTCATATATAGTATCGTGCCCGATTTCATCCATCCATTACCACGCCACACACAACACTGAAACCATGTCCCCTCCAATTCCCTCCAGTCCGTCTCTTCATTTGGTCTGATTCTTCACCCCCTCGATACGAGCGCGGATGGCATCCTGATCGCCCAAATACCTGCCGCTCAAAGGCTCAAACGCCCCCTCCTGCTTAATGGGCTTCAAATCGTCATCCAACTCGTACACCAGGGGAGTTCCCGTCGGAATATTCAAATCGGTAATCACGTCCTCGTCGATGTCGTCCAAATGTTTCACGAGCGCGCGGAGAGAATTTCCGTGAGCGGCGATGATGACGTCCTTCCCGGCCTTGAGCTCGGGAACGATGGTGCTTTCGTAATAGGGCGCCACGCGCTCCAGGGTGGTTTTCAAGCTCTCGGTCCATTCGTCGGGGAAGTCGAATTGCGCGTACCTGGGATCGTTGCTGGGATGGTGCTCGCTGGAACGATCGACGGTGGGGGGAGGAATGTCGTAGGAGCGACGCCAGATGAGGACCTGATCCTTCCCGTGCTTGTCCACGGTTTGCTGCTTGTCCAATCCCTGAAGTCCGCCGTAGTGGCGTTCGTTGAGCTGCCACGCCTTGGTGGTGGGGATCCACATGAGGTCGGTTTCCTCGAGGATGTGCCAGAGGGTGCGGATGGCGCGCTTTTGGAGGGAGGTGAAGGCGACGTTGGGGACGATTCCGGATTCCTTGATGAGCTTTCCGGCTTCGATGACTTCTTCGTGTCCCTTGGGCGAGAGGGGGACGTCCACCCATCCGGTGAATTTGTTTTCGAGGTTCCACGTGGATTCTCCGTGGCGGACGAGGACGAGGGTGTGTTTGTCGGCGGTTTGGAAGGCTGCGAGGCTGTTGATGGATGTTGGATGCGATATTGGATGTTGCGGATTATTGTGGTATATTTTTTATCATTTGAGATGAGATTGTTTGTTCGTGTTTTAGTGAACGCAAAAAATAGAACTTGAAAATGAAAACAAAAATTAAAAAATGAAAGAAAATGCCCATCCAAGTCTTAAATTGCGGATTGCTGACAGTTCAATCAGCTGCCTTCACTAGTGGATGCTCTTCTCATGCCGAATGAGTCAAATTGCCATATGTAAACACTACAATTCCATTGCAGATTTCCTCGAATTTGGACCAAAAAAAGTTGGGTTTTGGGCATCTCTTAGTTTGCAACCAGTTTTTGGCCTTTTCATCGTCCCTCGTCAAACCGACAAGCTCCAGGTCGATTTCCTCGTCGAGACGAATTCCGCGAAAGACTCGTTTCGAAGCTCCGCAATGAAACACGTCGCTGGTTGCAGAGACGAAAAACGACTCTGCCTATGTCGCATGTCATGCCATTTCGCTCTCTTGATGTTGAGAACTGAATAATTATTGATTCACGACGCCACGTGTGACGCTTCAGTTCGCTTCGTCCCAAAAAATAATTGTCATATGTTTTTGGATGAATCCGTCGACGGTTCATCCACCAAGCCACCAAGCCACCAAGCCAAGCCGACAGATCGGCCATCGGCCATCGGCCATCGAGCATCGAGCATCGCAGTGTTGTCAACTCGCGTCCGACCACGCCAAGATGTCAATCTCATCAAGTCTCTTCTTACCTGCGGGCGTTGGGAGCTACCCTGACGGATGCACGGGAGGCGATGGAGAAGGCGTTTCGTGCGGCGGCGAACATGGTGAATGGATAGATGGATGGATGTATGATGTATGGATGGATGGATGAATAATATATAATATTATTATGTATGGGTGGATGGATGGATGGAGGATGGATGGATGGATGAAAATAATAATATATATATATGTAATAATATATCCTGAAAAACAATTT
>JALLPE010000094.1:0-14138 GCA_036940025.1 Conticribra weissflogii
CCAAGAATAAAACAACAACACACACAACCAAATGTTACAAAAGGGGTAAACATTTGGCACTCTTTCAATCTATTGCACCACTTGACAACTGAGAGTCTTAGGGACAAACCAATCAGCTATTGTGAAATTTAGTCATTGAGGACCTCACAAACAGGGACACCATGCCATGATTGACAATACTCCAGTCATACTCAGTCAGGTTTCATGGATCTGGCGCTGATCAGGAGATCATTTGGTGGAATAATTTTAATCTGGGAATAGTGTCCATCCAACTCAGTCCAATGCAGACCAATCACCCCACTCATTTGGGGAGTCATATGTCTCTAAAACAATGGATACAGACATTCAACATGTACCTTCTCCAAGTCATGCACTGTCAATGATATAAAATAATGAAGATATACACCACAGAAATAGAGCTACACAGGAAAATACACAAAAGCAGCTCTTACAGGAATGGGTAGATGTCATGATTGCACAAGGATTGTTTGACTTACTCCCCTTGGATAGTCACATTCTTATGCAGGTAGATCTTGCTGAGATTGGCAAATATCACAAATAATGGTTGGTTGCAGTGGAGACCAAAAGGATCGTGGCTTCTACAATACAACCACCTCCTACTGGAATTAGATAGATCATGGCAGAAGCTTGGACAGACCTTGCTTATTCCCAAACCAGTGGTTTGGATGAAAATGGCCACACCCCCTTTGTGTTTTTGACAGGCCTGGGTCCTGATAGTACAAAGATTACATGTCAGTCAAATATGTCTCCATGGAAAGGGGTAATGATTAATGATCATAATTATCTTAGGCATGACGAAACACGGTTGAAATGGCAGCCACCAAATGAGATGAAAGACTTGAGACACATTCTTACTCACCAAAAAGCAACACAGTTCCTTTGATGTTTATCATTGCTATAATAAATATTTTGTACTTAATACAATATATTAACTTGTTTCTGCAAAACTTGTCCTCCAGAGGAGAAGTTATTAAAACTTTCTACAACTCCTCCTTGCTAGAGGACAAGTTATTGATGTTTTAATTTCATGTGCATCACTCACCCCATCACTTGACATTTGACCCATTCTGGGAAAAATCAACATTAACAAATACACCATGACATAAGTTTACGTAGTCATTCACAATATATGAGTCCTGCTATTATTTTCCAACAACAAAATGTACACAATCTTGTCATATTAATTATCTCAAAATTATTAATATATTCCATCAAAATCTTCTTCTACATTCAAAATTTTACCATGGGAGATACCCTACATCACATGTTGGGGATATATGAAGTTTCATTAGAACAGATGTCAAACAGTTAACAACTAATAATCAAATCTTCATCCAGATCACCTGAGCCACCAACTCTATTAAATAGTACATCTAGCTATTCTAAAATTCACCAAATCAATATGAATTTTGTCATTGATGGATATGGATACAGTGACCACTGCCATGCCTGACAACAAGAAACATGGATCCCAACTCTATTGATCCAAACTTTTTTCAATCTCTAAACCCATCAATGAACCAGTAGTCACAACTGCTAAAAATTATGGAAATAATTATGTTAAGATGTCTGGGTATGGAGTACTTTCTTTGAACAACCTTCACTGTTGGAAGACCATCAAGACTTTTTTATTTTGAACCCAAGCTTGTTGGACCACATGTTGGTACAACAATGACTTCATACCTGAAATTTCTACCAAATATTTTAATATAGAGGTAATGACATGTGATACAATAATGAAAGAGAAGCTATTCCAAGTGCAGAAAAATTAAATAATTCATATCAGGATGCTAAACCTAAGAAAACAGTGAAAATGATAATGACAAAGGTGTCTTCACCAAATATAATTGTAAACATATGAAGTAGTATATTTCTTTGAAAAAAAAGATTTCAAAAACCAAAAACTATAACATTCTTGCCTCATTTTGCAGAACATGTAATATCTCATTCGTCAATGACACTCATAAGTTCATGCAATAACCATGGTCCAGTCAAGCTGTTTCCATCTACTGATTGTATGACTGAATATATTGAACAAGATAGGGACAGTGACAAAGAAGGTTAGACTGTCAGCTACATCCCCACAAAAATTGGAAAATCTGTTAAAGATCCTTTTTGGATCCATCAAATGAATCAGATTTTTTAGAAACGGATGGTTCCTTTGACCTCAACATAGCAAAACCTTCCACATTCAGCTACAGTGCTGAATCCAAATATATACTTAACAATCACAATTTAAAATTTCATTTGAAGAAATATGTAATTGTACATTCTGATGAGGATAACACATTATGTGGTCACAAATGAGACAGTGAATTTCAAATCTCTGGTCACATGTTTGTCTGTCTGCCATGTGATGGACAAAAATGGTTGAAGGCAACCAATTTGCTCAAAATACAGTCAAACATGATATTTTTAATATTTCTTCTTTTCATTCTCCCAGAATACAGCCCTTGAAGCAGACTTCCTTAAAATTCAAATTTACTTGCTTCCAATTTGAGTCATCTGCTGTCAAACTGAAGAAGTTTTTTGTGCTGGAGCCTTTGTTAGTATTATATACTACTAGCTAGCACATGTTATAGAGCTAAAACATTTTCCTGTGTGCTGAAATGTTTTTTGTTTTTTCTTGAAAGGCTAGCATGTGAGATGATTGGTCTGTTTGGCTTGAGGCAGACAGAGCTCAAAAATATGAAACTGGGGATGTATATTTTACTGTCTTAATGGTGCCACATTTTTTTACCAAAATGTACCTTTATCTTGGCATTATTCTAAAAAATTTCTAATAACATCACATGTAGATGAGTTTAGATCACATTTGTATCCCCCAACTCATTCAACACTTTCTCCCACATGGTTATTTGATATCAGAGACTATCCATCTTGGTCTACAGATTTCATGTCTTTTCAAGATCTGTCCAGATTTATGCCACCTTTCATTGCAAAAAATGGATAATTGAAAAAGGACATAAGTATTTCAGCTAAGGAATACAATAACACTTCTAAACAAGGCAGCAAGCAGAAATTATATTACTGAGAGAGAAATGTCTTTTGATGAAGGTAGTTTTAGTAGTAGATCCAGATTCAATCCAGTATGGAAATACAACAGCAACAAACTGAATAAACATTGAATTGAATTTTTCAGTCTTCCTAATACACCTGGTGGTCATAATTTTATTTCCAAATGATGTGTACCAAGTTAAATAAACAATCCCTATTGACCTACTGCATTTACAAACAACACAAACAACAGTTGTGAATGCAATCATATCTATAAGATAGTATGAGATCCAAATAGATTCAGAGAAATCTACATTAACAAAACAATATTGTGCACCAGAATTTTTCTGATGTTAAAGATCCAGAAAGAGATTATTGCAAATGGAACTATTCATTCCAATAGAAAGGGAAGGGAACAATCAATAATGAATCTTTCTAAGTCCTCTGACAGGGGTGAGTTGAAAGTTTATTTTGGTTCGATCAATGAAATTAAATTCTGTCAGTGACAGGCAATAAGGTAGCTTCTTTCATATTCACTTTACTGCTCATGGCTAATGAAACTATCACCAATTGATGCAGAAACAACAAAAAGATTCAATTTTTGTCCCAAAACATGACAGGCATAAGACCAATTCATGGGGTGTGTAAATTTGGATGATTTTTAAAAAGATTGGAGGTTGATTCTCAGCCAAATGACACTTCAAAAAATGAATCAGAAAGAATTTCTTGGGATGCTCAACTTCATGCTTGTAAATGCAAAGGTAGCTTGAAATATGTCCACTGCCATTACTAGAATGATAAGATAGAAGATGAAAAACTCAGATTGAAGAGTTTATGTTTTTCAATTAGTGTTGAATTGGGTTGATCAAAATCTGGCAATGAGAAGCCCTGCAATGATGGCCATTTTCTTCTGTTGTAATTTTCCATTTTCTTGAGCATCAAAGATGATGTGTGGTAAGTGGTTTAGAAAAAAGCATTGGAAGAAGTCTTGGTGTATCAAAACAAGTCACTTTCTCAAGGTCAAAGGTACAATGCAATTATCCTGATTATAGTTCTTATTCACTAACATACGTCCAACAAGAACAAGACCTTTACTTTCAAGGTTTCAGAACTTAGAGGATTACTGTGTTTTGAAATAGTTCACAACAAAAGAATAATTTGATTATTTTCATTATGACCAAAATAAAAGAAAAAAGAATCTTCAGTTGTGGCATTGAAAATTCACAGCAAATAAAATCAACTAAATAGCCACATCAGATTTGTATCAAGATGATTAAAAATGTGCCTATAATCTGAACAAGAAGATGCCAAAGTTTACAGATGCAACTGATGCAGTAATGCTTAGAACAAAATAAATCTTATAACTTTCATCCAATGGATAATTTTACCAATCAAGTTAATATGCCTTTCTTTGATCTGTATCGTTCAATGTGAATTCATTATTTGAATTGATAATTTTTCTTCTCAATAACAGACCAAACAGTTATTTGATTTATTACATTTCTCTCTATATCATTTATTACATTATATATAATAGAAACCATCTCAATCACCCATTTTTAAAAAAAATCATTTGGTTTGCAAAGAAATTTGTGTTAAAATTTAAATACATATGTCTTGCTGTTGATTACTCCATTCATTAATGTTTCTTGGATATTTTTGCTATATTTCTTATTGTGCCTGTATCACCAATGAAGTCAAAATTTCCCTCCAAATCAAGTAAGAATTTTAATTGAAGATCATTACTGACAACAAGATAGTTCTGATTGGTAGAGAGCCACAATCCTCAAATTGCTCTAAATATCTTTTCAAATTCATTTTTATCCATAGCAATATTTTTTACAGAATGACCAATTGTTCAAAAATCAATATGTTCACATAATATTGTGAAAAATCTAACATCTTCCTGTTTCCTATTGATCTTCCATCTTTCAAGAAATAAAATGTGTTGTAATATGTAGGGTATATGAGTTTAAGTTTGTATATACCCTTTGTTTTGAAATTGACATAGAGTTGATTTTGCTCTCTGATTATGATGAAGACAAAAATAAAAAATTACTGGTAGTTTGGAAGTAGATATATTGAATATTGAATTACAATAATTTCATTGGTCATTTGATTGAAAATCATGACTACATATAAATAGATGCACCATGGTTTCTATTACACATGACTGTCAAGGATTGTTTGCAATGAGGAGCCACACATTTTTTGTCCATTGTATTGTCAAAGTTGGACATAACTACCTTTTCAAGGCAGGTGAAGCAACAGAAAAAATTATATGCATCACTTCAAAGAGCAGATGGAAAATAAATATGCATGCATCAAATGTTTCCAATTCATTGAAACATGAATCTAATTTTCACAAAAGTTTTACTTTTCAAATTTATGAAATTCCCATCTAAATGGATTTGGAGATTGTTGAATATTTTTTCAGTATTCTCATCTCATATAATGACTTGAATGTGGAGCAATTTGTCATCTTCCAAATGACAGGCATGAAGTTGACTAGCCATCTTTCCATCCATGTAATGAGATCTAGTATATCTTCCATTTACATCAGGACTGACAGAATAAATCAGCTCAGTGACACATAGAAGAATGGGGATACAATTGTGATAGCAAAGCTGTGTTCCATGGGCCTTCTCAGTGTATTTGGTGAGATTTGATGTATGATTCAAATTGAATATTGTTCTGAGACTTGAGAGCTGACCTGGAGAGGTTTGTCTGAATACCTCACAAGAATCAATAATTTTTATTTGCAAGGCAGTTATTCTGTTTACTGATGATCCATTCCATATTGATAATAGTATTTGTGACTATTGTTCATGTGGAGCAGTTGTTCGTTTCATGTTGATAATATATTATTTCTGCATTTGGTCACAGGAATCACACATTCTGGAATTGTGATTGTGTTGAGATTCTTTGCCCATGATAAGAATAATTTTGGATATCCCTTGTTATGTCAAAACACATGTACCAGGATGGTTTTAAAAACTCGTCCTCTGTAAAGCGGAAGGGTTATCACTTTTTGGAGACGTTTTCAAAAAAAAACTGGTCCTCTAGAGGACGAGTTTTTGTACAAAATGTACGTGTTCTCCTTGAAGGGGTTAATAAAATGATGATGTTAGCGAGATAGAGCTCTTGAAACATGAGACTTTTTTAAAATCTCTGTCGGGCGCGGAGGCTCTGTACAATTACTTAGGAATCAGTAGTTGCTTCACATCAATCTTACCTGGTTGTCGTACCGTACCTGACTACTTTCACATGGTGGTTCGCCATTGCTGCGGATTCTATCTAGGTACTATTAGACTAGGTAGTATCTTACATTGAAGTTATCGTACAATATTGTCCTTCTTAAACTGTATGTGGCTGACCATTTCCGTCGTGCAAGAAATAAAAAGTTTTTGTCTCCCTCCACCCAACGCTTCACGACACCCTAGCAACGGCGGATTGATTCGTCTACGTGTCATACGAAAAATTGATTTCAGTTGCGGCAGGGCACGGGGAGCGCTCGAGCACAGCAAACCACTGTTCTCTTCGCGGTGTGCTTCGAGTCGGTTTGCAGTATCGAGTCTAGCCGGCTACAGTTCCATCTCGTGTGATCATCATTGCCAACCCGGGTCGTTGACGACATCCTTGCGAAAAGAGTTCACGTCTCTGATGCCAAAATTCTTATTGGGGAAACTATCAAATAATTCATATCTACTACCATATTCATCCTCGTGGCCAGCTTTGACTTGCGAGTTGATTTACATCATTACCTACATTAGGCGAACAACATCATCCTAAATCACCATGTTTGGACAAGCACCCGCCCCCTTCGGCGCCCCATCGCCCTTCGGCGCCGCTCCGAACACAACTCCCTTCGGTTCTAGCAACACCAGCACGGGCTTCGGAGCGGCCCCCGCCCCTTCGGCCTTTGGCTCCGGCTTCGGCGCTCCCGCTCCCACCACCGGATTCGGAGGCTTCGGCGCCTCGGCCCCCGCTCCCCCGGCATTTGGGTCCGGATTCGGCAGCGCCCCGGCTCCTGCCAACTCCCCTTTTGGTTCCGCGCCTGCGGCTCCGGCGCCGTTTGGGGCGGCACCCACTCCGGCGGCTCCATTCGGGTCACCTTCGACAGGATTCGGTGCGGCTCCGGCGCCAGCGACTGGTTTTGGTGTGGCTCCTGCCACGGGGGGGTTCGGGGCTCCGGCTCCGGCGCCGTTTTCGACGCAGCCTTCTCTTTTTGGGGGCGCGAGTAAACCGCCTGCTACGGGATTATTTGGTTCGGGTGAGATTATATTTTTGTGTCGTGGACAATTCTTTTTTATTTTTGATTTGCAATTTGACTTTCATTTTCTCATGTTGACCCTTTGCTTCAATCAAAAAGCTCCCGCACCATCGGGTGGTCTCTTCGGTTCAGCACCCGCACCTGCATTTGGATCTCCTGCTCCAGGTATGACCTTCATTTCAACCCGTGAAAATTACAATTGACACTGTTTGTACGATGATTTCGACTAACCCCTCCCCTCTCCAGCCCCTGCAACCGGTGGATTCTTTGGATCGGCACCGACCCCTGCACCAGCATCCGGATTCGGTGGATTTGGAGCAGCACCGGCCACACCTTTCGGATCACAACAACCTCAACAACAAAAGGCTGGTACATTGGCATTTCCATTCCAAACAACAACTAAAACGGATGGGAACAATCAAATTGTCTTCCACTCGATTTCGGGAATGAGTCAATACGAACAAAAGTCATTTGAGGAACTTCGCATGGAGGATTATCTGGCGGGAAATAAGGGGTCGCAGGGACAGGCTCCGGCGGCTCCGGCACCTTCTGGATTTGGGGGCGCATTTGGTTCGGCGGCACCAGCTCCCGCTTTTGGAGCTCCAGCGCCCACTGGGGGTTTGTTTGGTTCGGCACCGGCGAATCCAGGTTAGTGTGTTTTCTTTGTGATGAAATGAATTAAGTCTTGATTCGTTATCATCATTTGATGGGTTCTCATGCTGAACCATTCTTCGAAATCATTCGTTTGAAATTTGCGATCAGCCCCAGCGCCAACGGGTGGACTGTTCGGTTCAGCACCCGCACCCGCGTTTGGATCCGTTGCACCTGCACCTGGTGCTCCCGCAGGAGGCAGCGTGTTTGGTGCCTCAGCACCAGGTTCGCTTTTTGGCCAGGCCCCGGCGCCGGCCCAGCAGGGAGGATTCGGCTTTGGAAGTACCACACCTGCCCCGGCGAATGCGTTTGGAGCGAAACCCGGTGGTTTGTTTGGTGGTGCGCCGACTCCTGGTACGTGAATCATTTTTTTGCGGTGAATCATTTTTTTGCGATGATTGGCAAAATGGCCACTTGGAATTCCTCTTTCATCTGATCACGTTTACCTTTCTCTATTATGTTATAGCCCCGTCCACAGGGTTGTTTGGCTCCGCTCCTGCACCGCCTCGTAAGTCTTTTTGTTGTATTATTTTTGATATCTTGATCTCCGGACTGATTCGATCTTACTTTTATGTTTCACACTCTTCCACAGCTGCCTCTGGAGGGTTTTTTGGAGCTTCCGCTCCCGGTACGTGAAGGTTTTTGTATTTTCAATACGACAATTTGATTGAATATATCTTATTTTTTGGCTGTTTTCGTTCAAACTACAAAAGCTCCAAGTCTCTTTGGTAGCTCTGCATCGGCACCAGCAACTGGTGGACTCTTCGGCAGTAAGTCGATACTTACAATGGATTTGTTTTCATCTTTTAACGCGGAGTCCTTAAGTTATTGTTTTGCAATGCTCTCTTTTTTCTCGTTGGACACCAGCGCCTGCACCGGCTCCAACTACATCATTGTTCGGCGCTCCAGCAGCACCGGCACCAGTGCCAGGAACATCCCTCTTTGGTGCTCCAGCACCAGCTGGCGGGGGACTCTTTTCTTCAACACCCGCCCCTGCACCCGGCGGCCTCTTCGGCAGCGGTAAGTTAAATATTTATTTATGATATTTTCTTTTGCAACATGTCTGTCATGTCAAATCATCCTCACACTTACATGTTTTGTTTTCTTTATGGCCCCTCACTGCGCAGCGCCTGCTCCATCCACTGGCGGTCTCTTCGGCGCTCCAGGTGGGTTTCGTCAATTTAATTTCCTCACACTGTTCGTTCTGTTTTGTCACTCAAATCTTTCTGCGTTATTTCACACCTTTACGTCACAGCGCCTGCTCCACAAAGTGGATTATTTGGGGCTCCAGGTATGTGTCTGTTGCATTCGCTGTCTTAATTCTTCCTTTTTTCTTAACAATGAATCTTTTTCTACCTTAATAGCTCCGGCGCAAACACCAGGTGGCCTTTTTGGCAGCACCTCTGCCCCTACAACCGCAGGGTCCCTCTTTGGTTCACCACCTCCTGCATCGATATCTGCAGCCCCTCCGTCTGTGCCTCCTCCATCAGCTGAAGCAATCCTAGCCCAACAAATGGCAGCGATGGAAAATCAAAGGAAAGAACTAGAAATGCTCAATGCATGGCGTAGCAGGCCACCTTCAGGCTCGAAAGTTATTCCCAAATCAACGTATGACTCAACCACGGGGCGTAACTGGAATGGCGTGGGGTCCTCGTATGCATCATCATCATCAGCGTTGGTATCATACCAAGCAGCCCCGAGATCCAGTGCAAAAATTCGTCCCCGTGGGTTCACCCCGAGCAAAAGTTCTCACTTAGCCTCATTGGGACGAAAGAATGGAGGATCGCCGATCCTTTCACCCAATAGGTTTATCGGATCTTCAACCAAAGCTCTATTCATCAAGCCAAATTCCATGACACCGAAACCAAAGATGCGGCTACTTTTGACGAATGAAATATCTGAAAGTAAATCGGATTCTGGGGTTGCAAATCTAGAGAACGGATATTACAATTCACCGTCTCCGAACCGGCAAAGTGCCACCAGTCCCGGCCTCGGCAGCGACGAAGGCTCCGTTCGAAGTCCATCACCCAGCAAAGGAACAATTTCCAAGCCAGTCGACTCGGCATCGCCTCTGATTTCGCGTGCTTCGGGATCTCCCTCGACGAATGGCCACAAACATTCGCCAGGCTATGACCTCTACAAGCAAGTTGTGGGATCACCAGAAATAGTTGCTGAAAGTGCCGATGTCGCGTCACCCACACCAGCTCCTAAAAATTGTGTTCCGAAAATCAGTAAACAAGGATATGTTGTGCACCCAAGCATCAGCGATCTTGAGGCGATGTCAGAGGCTGATCTTGCTGCAGTCGATGATTTTAAAGTGGAACGCCCTGGATTCGGAAGCGTCGCATGGGATGGTGCTGTCGATGTTCGAGGTGTTGATTTAGACGCTGTCGTTGTCATCGAGAAAAAAAATGTATCAGTTTACGATAATGCAGAATTGAACGGTGGGAAACCCAAGCAAGGATCAAAATTGAACAGGTCGGCTGTGATTACACTGTATGATATTTTCCCGAAGGACGGCCAATCATCGTCCACTGAAGCGAAGAACAAAATGACCCGAAAAATTGAAAAAGCAACCACCAAAATGGGGGCTGAACTGTTACTTTACGATGTAGAAAATGGGATATGGCAATTCCGTGTGGGACATTTCAGTCGCTACGGCCTTGACGACTCCGACGAAGACGACTCCGATGACGAAGAAGCAGAAATATCATTACCTGGTCCTGGGTACGGTAAACATAGGCACCATGAACTTATTGAAACGGAACAGGGAGAAGAGAGTCGAGTGTCTCACTTTCGCGCACCCATCGACGAAGACGAGAGCACATCTGCTAACTCGAGTGATGGCAGAGAATTTGTGGATAACTATGAGGTTGAAAACGAAATGGACGATGACGCTATTGTTCGCGCAGGAGAAGAAGCATACGCACAAATGACTGAAGATGTGATGCGTAGTGATGGTGACTACGGTGAAATATCTCCGTTCTATTCCAAATCTGAAATGGAAAAACCAGTTCCTTTCCCGAATGAGACGGAACTGACTCCTACAGCTGAATGTAGGAAAATCTTTCCCGCTTTCACTAGTAATTCATCCCCTTCAATGGAATACAGCATCTGCAACAAACTTGCAGCAGATGCTGGAATAGCGACGGCCTCCTCTTCAAGCGTTGACCATGGTCTACGCATGAGACGATCGTTCCGAGTTGGTGAGGATCAAGATTTTTCATAATGAAATATTTAATTGAAATGTTGTTTTCAAGTTTTATTTCATATTATCATCTTTCACTTAACTGTTCATATATTTTAGGGTGGAAACCAGATGGAACTTTCATTAATATTAAAACAAATACGTCAGGGGGAATGATTTTGGCACAATCCAAACCTGTCCTTGCCATCTCCGACGAAAAGACTTCTTCGCGACAACTTGGTCAATGTCATGCTTTGATGGAGACTCACAAAAAGCATAGCGTCATTATGAATGAAACTGGATCGACAATTCCTTTGTTCACTCTTCCAAGGAAGTATTCAGAGAGCAATTCATCACCAAATACTATGCTCAAGGAGTTCTCAGATTCTTCAACCAAATGTTTGTTTGAAGCTTCTACTCAACATATCGTGTCTAGTACATTCTCTCTGCTATCCACTCTGTACGGATCCGACGAAGAGACCAATGAAGAGATGAATGATTCAAGACGACTAGAATCTCTCTCGATCTTGTTGAAAAGGATCAACTCTGACGACACAGCATCAGCGATATCCTCGGCTAAGTGCTCCGGCGACACTTATGGGTCAATTTTCGCTGCTCTTTCTGGAGGTGATAATTCTAAGGCTTCTTCAATTGCACTCGAGAGCGGGGATCTTCGTTTGTCGATCATGTTAGCGAGTTCATTTCCTCAAGCACGACCATATGCCGATGCGCAACTTGAAATGTGGCACCATAGTGGCGCAGAAGCGCACGTGCCTACAGGAATTTTGAGAATATTCTTCCTCATGAGCGGGAGCATGTGTGTCGAGGATCAAATGTTCAAATCTGACAACTTATCATACGGAATCAACTGGAGACGCAGCTTCGGAATGCGCTTGAGGTCGAAAGATAACACCGAAAGCTCGATCTCGTCCGTCGTGAACCATTACAATGGTTGCGTTTCATCTGGTCTCGCACCTCCTGCGAAGCCTGTGTACTTAGACAACGTGACATCCAACGAGTTAATGGACGTGAATACTTGTATTATGTACCAAGTTTTGAATCACTACGCTAACCACGATAGGCAACTCTCTGAAATAATTGCACCTCTTGGTCATACCGTATTTCGTCATGACTACAGTGCATCATTTCATTTGAGTTCCACCTTGTCCTCATTATCCAACTCAACCATGGGGTTCTACAAGGATACTTTGGTTGTAGATTCAGTCTCATCTCAACTAGTGACAATGGGATCTTGGGAGTGGGCCGTCTATGCAACTCTTTGCATAATCGGTGATCAAAAAGTGTCGGCGCCGTTCGCCCATGCCAGGAGCCTTCAAGCGAAGAACATTGTGATGAGAAATTTCTCTCCGTCCACTGACCCATTAGCTGAGCAACGCCGTGAATTTCTTGAAAACATGGGAATCCCTTCAGTATGGTTCAATGAAGCTTACGCCTATCGGTGTGCAAATGATGGAGATTTGGTGGGTTATGTTGAAAATATTAACCGAGTTTCTATGCAAGAAGCACTGATTACGCTTGAAACAGCCATAATTCCAGCCATGCTATTGGAATCTCCAGAGAAAGCATTGGAGTTACTGGACGTCTTTAGCTCATTAATTACGAAAGAGTTACTGGACCAATGGGAGAAACCTAATGGGTGTGGAACAATCCATCAGTTCTTACGTTTGTGTAAGAGGGTAGAGGCTCTGTCGATTGTCGCTCCGAGAGACATATCTGCCTACCGTGACGAAATTGATGATCTCAATGACAAAGCTTCTTACATGGCTGATACGATGACAGATATCACTATTCCTGCCCCTTGTCTAATTTTCAAGACACCCATCACACACAAGACTTACGATTTCCTCTTCTCCGAAATCAAGAGAATGCTGTCACTTCTTCGCGTGCAGCTGTATGCCCTACAAAATAATGGAAGATGCGTCGTTTCCGCCCCAACAGTGAATAAATCCGCTTCTCAGCTTGCTTTTAATTTGTCCTGTGATGGAATGTTTGGTACCTCCATCGTTGCAACATGCGACTCGTCTATTCTTCGTGGAAGATGCGGTTTTACGGTTTAACTCGCATATTTTTGACGAAAGGATCGAGTAATAGTTGCTCCACTACTGCATACTCGTAAAAAGGGGAAAAGTTTTATTGACTAAAATAGGGACAACGCTCATCGACAGCGATCTATTGCCATGACTATCTGCCCTTCTGGTCGATGCTACACAGTCCATCCAACTTGGACGCCACATTGAATCCAACTTCTTTTGTCTTCAAACTAATCGAGTTCTAATTGAATCTAGGAACAAGCAGTGCTCATATCTAGATAATTATTATTTTAATTTGATCAAGATCTCAAGTTGATTTTCCATGAGAACACGCTTATACGCCCCACACCCCTTGTCAAGAATTGCAGCTTTACCATTCTGTTTCCTTATAGTCCTTGAAAAATTTCCCATAATCCTTCTTGGCTACTTTTACTCTACCATTTACTTCTTTGTCTAAATTTATTCCGACAAAGACCGGGTCTAAAATCCTGGCAGCTGCATCGATTTCATCGATGGGTGTTTGGAAAAGATTTGTCTTGGCGATTTTGCTTGCTTTTTCTAGGGGGTTTTCATCATTGATCCAGCCAGTATCGACACTATTCATAAAAATTCTGCTCGTTTTTGCGAGGTCTTCAGCTGCAGTTCTGGTCAACATATTCAGAGCTGCCTTTGCCATATTAGTGTGAGGGTGGTTTGGCATTTTGTATCGATAAAATTTACCCTCCATTGCCGACACATTGATGATGTAACGATCTGGCCTTCCGGAATCTCCGGCCGGAGATTCCATCAATGGTTTCAGCCGAGAATTTAGAACAAATGGTGCGATGGCATTGACAAACATGCATTCCATGATTTCGGGTGTAGAAACGTCATGCATTTTGAGCAGCCACGAATTAGTGGTCCGAAGATCCAGTTGATGGCCATTGATATCAGATAAACCGGAGGGCATGACTTTTTC